>AWOL01S0027438.1:0-14647 GCA_000715115.1 Nicotiana otophora | reverse complement strand
CCTTTCTACTCAAAGCATCGGCCACCACATTGGCCTTTCCGGGGTGATACAAAATGGTGATATCATAGTCTTTCAAAAACTCCAACCATCTTCTCTGGCTCAAAATAAGATCCTTTTGTTTGAACAGGTACTGAAGGCTACGATGATCAGTAAATGCCTCACACGAGACACCGTAGAGGTAATGCCTCCAAATCTTCAGCGCATGAACAATGGCTGCCAATTCTAAGTCAGTCATGAACATGATAACTCTTCTCGTGAACTTTTAACTGTCACGACACATATGCAATCACCCTGCTATCTTGCATTAGTATGTCACCAAGCCCAATGTAAGATGCATCACAATATACTATATACGATCCTGAACCTGTGGGTAATACCAACACTGACGCCGTAANGGAACACCTTTCTGGGTCAGTCTGGTCAGTGGTCTTGCTATAGATGAAAATTCTTCCACGAACCGACGATAATAACCTGCCAAACCCAGGAAACTCTGAATCTCTGTAACTGAAGTAGGTCTAGGCCAATTCTGAACAACCTCAATCTTCTTAGGATCCACCTTTATGTCTTTCGCCGATACAACATGCCCCAAAAAAGGCAACTGAGCCTAACCAGAATTCACATTTTGAAAATTTAGCATATAACTGATTATTTTTCAAAGTCTGAAGCACCCTCCGAAGATGCTGCTCATGCTCCTCTCGACTGCTAGATTAAATCAAGATAACATCAATGAATACAACCACAAAAGAATCCAAATAAGGCTTGAACACTCGATTCATCAAATTCATAAATGTTGCTGGGGCATTTGTCAACCCAAATCACATCACTAAGAATTCATAATGCCCATACCGAGTCCGAAAAGCTGTCTTAGGGACATCAGATGCCCTAATCTTCAACTGATGGTAACCAGACCTCAAATCAATCTTCGAAAATACCTTGTCACCCTGCAGCTGATCAAATAAGTCATCAATTCTTGGCAGCGGATATTTGTTTTTGATCGTGGTCTTGTTCAACTGCCAATAATCTATACACATCTGCATAGAGCCATCTTTCTTCTTTACAAATAGTATTGGTACACCCTAGGGTGAGACACTGGGTCTAATGAATCCATGATCAAGCAAGTCTTGTAACTGCTCTTTCAATTCTTTCAACTCCGGCGGGACCATACGGTATGGGGGATAGAAATGGGCTGAGTGCCCAGAGCCAAATCAATACAGAAGTCAATATCTCTGCCGGGTGGCATCCCCGGCAAATTTGCAGGAAATACTTCTGAAAATTCATGAACAGCTGGTACTGAATCCATAGAAAGAACATCCGCACTGGGATCGCGAATATAAGCCAAATAGGATAGACACCCTTTCTCGACCATACGCCGAGCTTTCATATAAGAAATAACCCTGCTGGCAGAATGGCCAGGAGTTCCTTTCCACTCTAACCGAGGTAACCCTGGCATGGCTAGGGTTACTATCTTGGCATGACAATCCAATATAGCATGATAAGGTAACAACCAATCCATACCCAAGATGACATCAAAATCTACCATGTTAAGAAGTAGAAGATCCACACTAGTCTCAAGACTACCAATAGTAACCACACACGAATGATAGACATGATCCACTATAACAGAGTCTCCCACCAGTGTAGATACATATACAGAAGCACTCAGAGAATCACAAGGCACAACCATATAAGAAGCAAAATAGGAGGACACATAGGAATAAGTAGATCCTGGATCAAATAGAACTGAAGTATCTCTATGGCAAACTGGAATAATACCTGTGATCACAACATCAGATGTCTCGGTCTCAGGCCTAGCTGGAAAAGCATAAAATCGAGGCTGGGCCCCACCACTATGGATTGCGTCTCTAGGATGGCCTCTAACTGGAAGGCCTCCATTTCTAACGGTCTGACCTCCACCTCTAATGGCCTGACCTCTACCTCTAGCTGCCTGACCCATACCTCTAGATGGCTGAACAGGCAATGAAGCAACCAGTGCCGGTATCATGAAATGAGAATCCTGCTGAGATCTATTACTCGCCAATCTAGGGCAATACCTCCTAATGTGACCAATGTTCCCACACTCATAGCACCCATCCGGATGCCGTGGCTGCTGAAGCTAACCCAAATGGTCCGGATAACCGCTATAGTAACTCTGGAGTGGTGGTGCCCTGATAGGAGCTGAATGTGCACTGAATGCTGGCTGCCCATAGTAAGGCATAATAGGACCGTGATTCCTTGAAGCACCGGGAGATGCATGAAGTGCTGAATGAAATGGTCTAGGAGGATGACCCCTACCAAAATTACCCCTGCCTCCAGACGAGGCACCACCAAAACCACCGAACTGACGAGGCCTCTTAGCAGACCTCTGCCCTCTCTCCTGTGCAAGAACCATCTTGGCCCTCCTTGCAACATTAGCAGCCGCCTGAAAAGAAATCTCACTTCCGGTCTCCTTGGCCATCTGAAGCCTGATAGCGTGAGTGAGTCCCTCAATAAACCTCCTCACTCTCTCTCCCTCAGTAGGTAGTAAAAAGAGGGCATAATGGGCCAAATCCATAAAACGGGACTCATATTGAGTAACAGTCATACTGCCCTGCTGTAGACGCTCAAATTGCTTTCGGTAATCCTCCCTCAGTGTGATAGGAAGGAACTTCTCCAGAAATAGCTGAGAGAGCTGCTCCCAGGTAAGTGCAGGTGATCCAACTGGTCTATTCAATGTATAATCCCTCCACCTCGTGGCGGAACCCATCATCTAAAATACAGCAAAATAAACCCCATTGGTATCAACTATACCCATGTTCTGCAGCACCTCATGGCAGTGTTCAAGATAATCATGTGGGTCCTCAGAAGGTGTATCACTGAAGTGAAATAGAAAGAGCTTAGTAAACTTATCCAGTCTCAATAAGGCCTCAAAAGACATAGCGGGCCTATCACTGGTTTGGGCCGTAACAACTGGCTGAACTATTCGAGCTGGCGGGGCTGTTGGAGCCTGATTCTGGGGAGCGATCTGCTCCGGAGCGGGAGAGTGGGAGTTTGTGCTCCTCCCCCAGCCTGAGAGGCAGCTGGTGCCACTGGAAATGTACCATTTTGGGCCACGCCCTCCATAAGACTCACCAAATGGACTAGAGCGTCCTGAAGCACTAGAGTAGCTATGAATCCTTTCGGGACCTGAACTGGTCCGACTGGTACATTCTGAACTGGAACCTCCTCTTGAAGATCCACCTGAGATTTTAGACTAAGTTCTACCTCTGCCTCTGCCTCGGCCTCTAGCACGACCTCGGCCTCTAGCACGACCTCAGCCTCGGCCTCGACCTCAACCCCTGGCCATAGTTGCCACTGGGGGTTCTGGTCCCTGTCCATCGGTAGAGGTGTTACGTTTTCTCACCATCTGCGAGAGAATAAGAGTAGAATGGTTCAATCATCGATGATAGAATAAAATCGCACGACAGAATAAGAAAGAAGTGATATTGTTCCTAAACTTCATAGCCTCTGAGAGATAAGTACAGACGTCTCCGTACCGATCCTTCAGACTCTACTAAGCTTGCTCGTGACTCGTGAGACCTATGTAACCTAGTGCTTTGATACCAACTATCACGATTCGAAATTTCTACCTTCGGACAGTGATGGCGCCCAACATTTCACTTGCTAGGCAAGTCAACGTTAGAATAAAATTAGCCATTTTAAAACAATTTTTAAAATTTATTAATAACCAAGAACAAATGCGGAAGTAAAGTTTGAAATGTAGTGAATAATTCATAAAAATAATGGAGTCTAAATACCATCAGAGAATTTGTTGTCACAAGTGCACGAGCTTCAAGAATAATACAAATAAGGGTCTGAATAAAATAAAACTGTTTGGAAATAAACATACAGCTAAAGTAAATTAGACGGGGACTTCAGAACTGCGGACGCCATGCAGTTATACCTCAAGTCTCCTTTGGTAGATGAAATCCGAGCAAGTCTATGGTACGCCGCTGGGACCAAATTCGAAATCTGCACAAGAAGTGAAGAGTGTAGTATCAGTACAACCGACCCCATGTACTGGTAAGTGCTGAGCCTAACCTCGATGAAGTACTGACGAGGCTAAGGCGGGTCACTTACATTAACTTGTACGCAATATTAGTAACAACATTAAAAAATAAAAATAAATCAGGTAGCTCATTTATAATAGTTGAACCAACCCAGTAGTCATAAACCATTATTATTTCAACCAATTTCCGTTATAGCGTGCAAACCGCTTCCATAATATATTCATTTTCAATCCTCTCATATAATTATTTTTAATCAAGTATATATTGACTTTTAAATAAGTCTATTGCAGCGTGCAATCCGATCCCCCAATATAGATTTTTTAATAAGTCTGTTGCGGCGTGCAATTTGATCCCCCAATATAGATATATTTACTTTCATTTCCGTTGCGGCGTGCAACCCGTTCTCCCAATATAACTTTAAATAACTCATAAATGTAAATAAAAATTACTCCAATAAATACCACGTCCAATAAGAAACTATTAAGCATCGAGGCACACAATAATTATAATTAATTTATGAACAAATAATGGCAATAACAATTTATTATGGAAATCAGGGAGAAAATAAACAGTTTAATATTTAATATGCTAAATGTCAAGTAGCGATTAGTGCACATAATTCAAATAAGCATGTAGCAATTATTACAGAAATTCAAGAACTAATATTTGACAAAGAAATTATGAGTGAAACAATTAATATAATAATTCATTCATGATTTAAAATGATTTATGGTTTTCAAATAATTATGCAAACAATTAATTTGACGACGTATAGACACTCGTCACATCGCCTATACATCATTCACATGCAATTCACATAACAATTAATTTAAAGGTTCTATTCCTTCAAGTCAAGGTTAACCACGACACTTACCTCGCTTCGCAATTTTCAATCAATTACTCGACCAAATCTTTTCCTTTTAAATGTGTCTCTAAAAGCTTCAAATATATTCACAAACAATTCGATATACTCAATACGAATCATAGAAATTAATTCCATATGAATTTACTAATTTTTCGGATAAAAATTCGAAATTCATTTAAATATTCGACAGTGGGAACCATCTCTCAAATATCGGAAAAAAATATGAAATCCGATCACCCATTACGAGACGAGTCCAACCGTACAAAAAGTATCAAATTTCGATGTCAAATGGACCCTCAAATCTTAAATTTTCATTTTTGGAAGATTTTATAAAAATTCCAATTTCTTCCATCTAAATCCGAAATAAATGATGAATATAGACTTGAATTTATAAAATATAATCACTTTTGGTTATAGAACACTTACCCAATACAAAATCGTGAAAAATCGCTCAAAACTTTGCCTTAACCGAGCTCAAAATGACCAAAATGAGTAAAAATCTCTGACTCTTCGATTTATACACTGCCCAGGCATTTTCGCACCTGTGGTGCCTGGGCTCACACTTGCGAGTTCGCATCTACAAGAAAAATCTCGTATCTGCGAAATTGGACTACCAGGCGAGTCCTCGCATCTGCGGAGGCAAAATGCGCACCTGCGCTACCTTCCGTTTTTGCGATTGTTGAGTCCGCTTCTGCGGACACGTGGGTGCGTATAAATTCCCGCACTTGCAGACCTTTGCCCAGCTTGCCCAGGCCGCTTCTGTGATGGAAGGCTCGCTTTTGCGAGCTCGCACCTGCAGTCAAAGATCCGCAGGTGCGATTACACTAGAAGGCCAAATTTCAGATTTTTCCTTAAGTCCAATTCTTGTTCCGAAATCGATTCGAATCACACTCGGGGTACTTGAAACCCCGTATGAATATACCAACAAGTCCCGTAACATAATATAGACTTACTCGGGGTCTAAAATCATGTCAAATAATATCGAAATTATAATTCACACCTCGATTCGAACTTTGAGTTTTAAACATTTCAATTTGCAAATCTCGCACCAAAATATATTAAATGAATACAGAATGACTTCATATTTGGTACACAAGTCAAAAATAACATAACGGAGCTATTCAAATTTTCAGAATTGGATTCCGGCTCCGATATCAAAAAGTCAAATCCGTGGTCAAACTTTTGAAAATCTTTAGCCTTTAAATTACTAGTTTCCGTTAAATGGTCATAACTTGATCTAGGGACCTCCAAATCAAATTTCGAGCATACGCCCAAGTCCCAAATCATGATACGGACCTACCGGAACTATCAAAATACTGATCCGGGTCGGTTTGCTAAAAATATTGACCAAAGTTAACTTAATTGAGTTTTAAAGCTCTATTTCACATTTTAATCCATTTTTCACATAAAAACATTCCAGAAAATTTACGGAATGCGCACGTAAGTCGAGGAATAATAATAGTACTTTTCGAGGTCTTAGAACACAGAATTACTTATTAAATTTAAAGATGATACTTTGGGTCATCACAATCACTCATGTTTATCGGGCATACCTCATAATCACCCATGCCTCCCAATCACTCACCACTCGGTACTCGCACTCAGTAGGTACCTGCGCTCACTGGGGGTGTGTACAGATTCTGGAGGGTCTCCTTCAGCCCAAGTGCTATATCAAGCCAAATCATGGCATAAATCACTCAATCCCTCGGCCTATATCAAACATGTTGCGGCGTACAACCCGATCCCATAAATATCCTCACAAATCAGGCCCTCGGCCTCACTCAGTCATAAACCTTTCAATCCACTAGGGCATTTCAACAAAAAACAGAGTTATGCAGTAAACAGGTATAATCATGACTGAGTATAGATTTTAAATCGAAAACAGCAATAGAATAGTAAGAAAAGGCCCCTAAGGGTCCAAACATCACTAGCACAAGGCCGAAACATGGCATTCAACACAATTTACAGAAACTCTTTCTAAAACATATAAGTATCATATAGTTTCAACAAAATGTGCAACTTTAACTCTCAAAACGTTCGGTCGGGTCGTTACACTTATCAGCAAGATCCAAATATGCCTCCTTTGTATTGTTCAAACGTATATTTGAAAATAGGATTCTAAGATATTATTTACCCTTATCTTCCAATGAATATATATCGAGATAATCCTATATATATAAAAAAAAAAAAAGGGAGCAACACAAAATTAGAGATCAAACTTATTTGTCTACAAATAACCTTTTTATTTTTTACAAAAACATATCTGATTCATATGCTATTTATTCTATTTTGCAATTCGAATATTTTACAGTAATCTAAAAAGAATTTCTTATTTAATATTCTAACAGTTTTCAATTGGATATGTGAATTATAAATATTGAAATTATATTCTTACGTATTTAAATCTTGAGATTCACTACTAGAAACCTGGTAAAATTCTTCCAAAGAATACCGATCGAAGTCGGTCGAAAGAAACCCGACCGAAATCGGTCAAAAAAAACCCGATCGAAATCGGTCGAAAATTAAGTAAATTGGTCACAAAAGTCAAAGAAAATATTTCTCACAATGGAAATAGTGGTCCCATGGCAAATAAAATAAAAATTCAGACCGATTTCAGTTGAAAATTGGTCAATATTTGACCAAGACCTAGTCTTACTTGTATATAATATACAAAAATAATTTTTTATTAAAAGGTTTCAAAATTTCTAAATGATTTCGGTCGGAATATTTGAAATTATGATTTTCCACCCTAGGAAATTAGTTTTTAATATAACAAAAATTATATATATTTAATTTATCAACCGGAATAAGTTATAATTAAATATTTTCGACCGAGTTCGGTCGAAAAAATAATTTTAAATATTTAAATATAAATTTAATAATATTACCGACCGAAGTCGGTCGGTTTTGTCAACTTTTATATAAATAGCATTTAAAAAAATAATATTTAATCCTTAATTGATATATATATATATATATATATATATATATATATATATATATATATAGCTATAGCTTATAGCTTATATACCAATTACTTAACCAATGTACGATATATTAAATTCTGGTTAGTTAATATATTTTTTATATAAAACAATTAATGTGTTATTTCAGGATTATAAATAAAATTTTAGAAAAAATAACTAAGCATATTTTTACATTAAAATATAATCATAATTTTATTCACTTGAAATAACTTTTTATTGATTTATGGAATCCTTATTTAATGCACTCCTTTTTTCATAAAAAAGAAAGAAACAAACAAATAATAAAATGCATAGATTAGTAAATAAATATTCTATGGGAAAGAAGTAGTGGGCTTTTCCATGGAAAAATATTTTTTTATTAAAAGTTTTCAAATATTCTGACTGATTTCGGTTAGAATTTAAAATTATGTTCTTGTCCCACATCGGCTGAAATGAGAAAATAATTTTTTATTAAAATTTTTCAAAATTTTCGACCGATTTAAGTCGAAAATTGGAAAATACTCTTATCCCACATCGGCTGAAAGATGTGAGCTTTTCCATCTTATAAGTTGAGCTTTGATGCATAGAGTCCAACAATTGTGGACTAACAAAAAATAAACAAATATAGGAAGAGTTGTAGTTAGTGGTTAGTAATAAGATTGAATATTCTATATTTAGAATTAGAGTTCAATAAAATAATAATGATAATATATACTAGTACTAATTAGTAATAAGATATAATATTATGGTGCTATGATATCTCGAGCTAGGAAGTATACGTGTGATACAAAACAATATATATCTGGAAGATTTCTAAAATTATTATATATTTAAAATTCCGACCGATTTCGGTCGGTATCTGAAAAATAAATTAAAAGAATTTAATTAATTCTAACCGATTTTGGTCGGTATTTTGAAAACCTTTAATTAAAATATTAAACATATCAATAATTTATATAATATGATTTGTTTAAACACGTTAATTATATATTTTAACAAAATCATAAATGTTGTCTTATCTTAATGTCACGACCCAATTTTACCTATAGGTCGTGATGACGCCCAACACTATAGCTAGGCAAGCCAATCAGTAATTTAAAATAACCAAGAAAATAAGCAACTCTTAATTCAATCAATGTGTGTGCCAAGACATGGTGTCACAAGTGTATGAGCATCTAGTAGATTATACAAAATTCCAAATACTATCTGAAATGAAATAGACAGGATAAAAAATACAGGGAGAGACACTGGTAGCTGCAGGACGGCTCAGAAAGGCAGCTCACCACTATGCCTCGGGATAACGTGGATATGTGATGATAGGTCCTCCACTAGTACCTGTCTCAGATCCTACACAAAAAGTGCAGCAAGTGTAGTATGAGTACGTAAACAACGTGTACCCAGTAAGTATCAAGCCTAATCTCGAAGTAGTAGAGACGAGATAGCCGACTTTGACACTCACTATGGGTCAATAATAATAATTGAAATAAAATTATAATATCTAAATCAACATGATTCATAGAATTTATAATGATTTACTTAACCAGTAGAAATAATTAAATTCCTTCAATTCCAATAAATTTTCAATTTATCAATTAGTCACATTTTCAGAAACAACAATAATTCCTTAACAAGCATGAATAATAATACTTTAAATTCCAAAGATTTTTAATTTATCAATGAGCTTCGCAAGCTGCAATAAACTATAATAGTATCGTGTAATTATTATTATTAAGCACGATTTCTACCGAGGACGTACGGCCCGAGCCAGAGTGTCGTGTACACTGTCGAGGGACGTGCGTCACGATCCATAGATGCATCTATCCTGCCGAGGCATTTGGCCCGCTCCACAAGAAAGGAGGATATTTTCTTATGTACCTCCGGAATGAGAGTATTTATTGCAAGATTTATTCGAGAGGATAAACAATTTATTTCAATAATTAATTAATTTAAACAAATATTTAAGCATATGAAAATTTCATCTTTTTACTATCTTTCATAACAATTCACAATATATTCATCAAATAATTTAATTAATAAAGAATATAATTTACACAAGTAATTCATGCTTTGAATCATAAACTACTCGGACTTTAGCATTAATAGTAGCTACGCACGGACTCTCGTCACCTCGTGCGTACGTAGCCCCCGCAATTAGCAACAATTATTTAATTTAATCCCTATGGGATAATTTTCCCCACACAAGATTAGACAAGAGACTTACCTCAATTTGCTCTAATTTAATCCACTAAAAGGCCTTTTCCACGATTATCCAAATCTGTGTGGCTCGAATCTAGCCAAAATAATTCGATACAATCACTAAAAAATATAGGAATTAATTCTATAAGAAAATACTACATTTTTCAATAAAAATCCGAAATTAAATTCAAAAATCGTCTGTGGGGCCCACGTCTCAGAATCCGGCTAAAGTTACAAAATATGAGCGCCCATTCAACCACGAGTCTACCCGTACCAAAATTACTAAATTCCGATAAAAATTCGGCCCTCAAATCCTCAAATTCTCAAATCTATCCAAGAGGGTTTTCAAACTTTTTCAACTTAATCCACCAATTAAATGATAAAAACAGTGATGGATTCGGGTAATTTAACCAATATTGAGTTAAAAACACTTATCCCGTTGTTGTTTTTTGAAACTCTCTCACAAATCGCCTAAATCCGAGCTCCAAATCGTTAAAAATGAAAAATGGGACTCTCTGCCCAGTGATTTCTTCTACGCGATCGCGGACCAAAACACGCGGTCGCATAGCACAAACTTTCTGCCCAGAAAATAACCCTACACGATCACAGTAAATCCCACGTGATCACGTAGCATAGTCTCCGCAAGCCTACGCGATCGCGAAGCATTAAGCGCGTGGTCCGCTTCTGCTTCGTTTCCTCTTCGCGAACGCGGCCTTAGCCACACGTTCGCATAGCACAGCTCCCCCAACCTACGCGATCGTGGACTTGCCCATGCGATCGCAAATAACAAATTCTCAGCTGCCAAATTAAGCCTACGCGATCGCATCTTAATCCACGCGATCGCGTGGAAGGTTAAAAATACCAGAAATCAGCAGTGCTCCAAAAGCCAAAAATGATCCGCTAGCCATCCGAAACTCATCCGAGCCCCTCAGGACCTCAACCAAATATACCGACAAGTCCTAAAACATCATACGGCTTTAGTCGAGTCTTCAAATCACATCCAACAATAATAAAACCACAACTCACCCTCAAATTCAAGCTTAATGAAACTTAAGATTTCCAACTTCTACATTAGGTACCGAACCTTATCAAATCAAGTCCGATTGATCTCAAATTTTGCACACAAGTCATAAATGACATAACTGAGCTATGAAAATTTTTGGAACTGTATTCCGAATCCGGTATCAAAAGGTCAACTCCACGGTCATACTTCCAAACTTAAATTCTTGTTTTAGCCATTTCAAGCCTAATTTAACTACGAACTTCCAAATAAAATTCCGAACACGCTCCTAAGTCAAAAATTACCATATGAAGCTATTGGAACTGTCAAATCCCGATTCCGGGGTCGTTTTCTCAAAATGTTGACCGAAGTAAAATGAGGACCTCTATCTGATATGATGGAAATTGGCACACCGTGCAACCGAACTATCTCCTGAATATAAATCTGGGCCAATCTCTCTGAAATGTACGTAGTCACAATAGGAATAAAGTGTGCCAACTTGGTCAACCTATCGACAATGACCCAAACTGCCTCAAACTTCTGCAAGGTCCATGGAAACCCAACCACAAAGTCCATAGTAATACGTTCCCATTTCCACTCCGGTATAGTTATCTGCTGAAGTAGGCCACCTGGCCTCTGGTGCTCATATTTAACTTGCTGGCAATTTAGACACCTAGCTACATGCTCAACAATGTCCTTTTTCATTCGTCGCCACCAATAATGCTACCTCAGGTCACGATACATCTTCGTAGCACCTGGATGAATAGAATACCGAGAACTGTGTGTCTCCACCAGGATCTTTTTCCTCAGTCCATCCACATTAGGAACATATAGACGACCCTGGAGTCACAGAACACCATCCGCACCAATAGTAACTTCCTTGGC
The DNA here is from genome assembly GCA_000715115.1 of Nicotiana otophora. Classification (NCBI taxonomy): domain Eukaryota; kingdom Viridiplantae; phylum Streptophyta; class Magnoliopsida; order Solanales; family Solanaceae; genus Nicotiana; species Nicotiana otophora. The sequence continues at coordinate 2,710 of AWOL01S0027438.1, read as the reverse complement.
ACTACCTCGTAGTACCGTTTCTCGAAGAACCATCAAGTGCGGGTCATCATACTGGCGAGCCATGATCTGTTCAAATAGTGAAGATTGAGCTACAACACATGCAAGAACTCGGCTGGGCTCTGAAATATCCAGCCTCACAAGTCTGTTAGCCAAGGATTGAATATCCCAAGCTAATGGCCTTTCTGCTGCTGAAATGAAAGCCAAACTACCCATACTCTCTGCCTTTCTACTCAAGGCATCTGTAACCACATTTGCTTTGCCAGTATGATACAGGATAGTAATATCATAATCTTTTAGTAACTCTAGCCATCTGCGCTGTCTCAAATTTAGGTCCCTCTGCTTGAACAAATGCTGTAAACTGCGGTGATCAATATAAACTTCACAAGACACCCCATAAAGATAATGCCTCCAAATCTTAAGAGCGTGAACAATTGCAGCTAACTCCAAATCATGTACTGGATAATTCTTCTCGTGGGGCTTCAGCTGACGCGAAGCATATGCATCAATACACAACCCAAACCAACGCGTGAAGCGTCACAATACACTATATACATTCCCGAACCGGAAGGCAACACTAACACTGGTGCTGTAGTCAATGCTATTTTGAGCTTCTGAAAGCTCACCTCACAATCATCGGACCATCATAACGAAGCACCCTTCTAGGTTAATTTGGTCAAAGGCACTGCAATAGATGAAAACCCTTCCACAAATCGACGATAATAACCTGCTAAACCCAGAAAACTCCTGATCTTAGTCGCCGAAGTGGGACGATGCCAATTTTGAACTGGTTTATTCTTTTTGGGATCAACCTTAATGCCTTCACCCAATATAATATGCCCCAAAAATGCTACAGACCCCAGCCAGAACTCACATTTGGAGAACTTAGCATATAGCTTTTGTTCCCACAATGTCTGAAGCACTACTCTCATATGTTGCTCATGTTCCTCCTTACTGCGTGAGTAGATCAAAATGTCATCAATAAAAATAATGACAAATGAATCAATATATGGCCTGAATACCCTGTTCATCAAATCCATGAATGCTGCCGGGGCATTAGTTAAACCGAAAGACATCACAGAAACTCATAATGACCATATCTAGTCTGGAAAGCAGTCTTCGGAACATCCGAATCCCGAATCTTCAACTGATGATACCCCGACCTCAAGTCAATCTTAGAGAACACCCTAGCACCCTGTACCTGGTCAAAAAGATTATCAATACACGGCAACTGGTACTTGTTCTTAATAGTGACTTTGTTCAATTGGCGATAAGCAATACACATTTTCATTGTTCCATCCTTCTTCTTTAGAAATAATACCGGTGCACCCCAAGGCGATACACTCGATCAGACGAACTCTTTTGCTAGTAACTCTTCAAGCTACTATTTCAATTCATTCAGAGCCATGCGATACGGCAGAATAGATATAGGCTTGGTATCTGGAGCCAAGTCAATACAGAAATCAATATCACGATCAGGTGGCATACCTGGAAGATATGAAGGAAATACATCAGAGAACTGTCGAACTACAGGCACTAAATCAATACTCGGAGTCTCTGCAGTAGTATCCCGAACATATGCTAAATAATCTAAACAACCCTTTTCAACCATGTGTTGAGCCTTTATAAAAGAAATAACCCGATTAAATGAACTAACAGACGAACCCTTCCACTCTAGCCTAGGCAAAGATGGAAAAGCCAAGGTAACAGTCTTGGCATGACAATCTAGAATAGCATGATATGGAGATAACCAGTCCATGCCCAGAATAATTTCAAAATCGGTCATCTCAAGCAATAAGAGATCTGCTCTAGTTTTATAACCACAGAATGTAATAATACAAGATCGGTAGATCCGGTTCACAATAACAGATTCGCCTACAGGAGTGGACACATAAACAAGAGTACTCAAGGACGCACAAGAAACACCCAGGAATGGAGCGAATAGAGATGACACATATGAATACGTAGATCCTGGATCAAATAATATTGAGGCATCTTTGCCACAAACAGAAATAATACCTGTAATCATGGCATTTGAGGCCTCTGCATCTGGTCTGGCCGGAAAAGCATAGAACTGAGCTGGAGCGCCAACTGGCTGACCTCCACCTCTAGGACGACCTCTACCCACCTGTCCTCTACCTCTTGGTGGTTGGACGACTGGTGGAGCAACTGGTGCGATAATCATAGGCTGCTGACCCTGCTGCACTGGTCTACCCCGCAGCCTGGGACAGAATCTCCATAGGTGACTGGGATCCCCGCACTCGTAATAACTCTACGGTGCAATAAGCCGCTGACTAGAAGTCTGGCCCTGGGGACCTGAATACCCACTGGAAGAACCCTGAATAACTGGTGGGCAATAAGAACTCTCTGGTATAGCCCTGAGATAAGGTCGTACTAGAGTACCTCGAGGAGGCGGTGGTGCTGGATATGTGGGCCTGCTGGACTGCCCTCTCACGAACTGACCTCTGCCCCTAGACGGAGCACATCTGAACTCTCCAAAATACCTAAACCGCTTATCTCTAGTAACCTGCTCTCGGTTATGCTGATGTACACCCTCAATCTTGCGGGCTATCTCCACGACTAACTCATAAGAAGTTCTCATCTCAACCTCTTGAGCCATAGTGGCCTGAATACCAGTATGTAAACCAGATACAAACCTCCACACTCTCTCCGCCTCAGTAGGGAGTATCATAAGTGCATGGCGAGATAACTC
>AWOL01S0027436.1:16979-29715 GCA_000715115.1 Nicotiana otophora | reverse complement strand
TGTGAGTGGCTTGGTAAACAAATCAGCCAATTGAGCAGTGGTAGGACGTGGTGCAGCTGAATAGCTCAATCAATGAGTTTAGTGCGAACGAAATGACAATACACTTCGATATGTTTGGTGCGTTCATGGAACACAAGATTACGGGCAATATGAATAGCAGCCTGGTTATCACAGAAAATATGAACAGGAGAAGAAACTGAAACATTAAGATCATCAAGTAAAGGAGTGAGACAAGCAAGTTCAGTAACAACTTTGCTAACAGCCCTGTACTCTGCCTCCGCTGAAGAAAGAGAAATAACAGGTTGTTTCTTGGACTTCCAACCAATGAGAGAACCACCAAGAAAAATGCTAAACCCAGTCACAGATCTCCTAGTATCAGGGCAAGCAGCCCAATCACTATCACGATATGCAGTTAAGGACACATCAGAAGAAGCTTAAAAAAATATACCCAAATCAGAGGTGCCCTTCAAATAACGAAGGAGATGAAGGGCAACATCCATATGGGGAAACCTTGGAGACTGAAGAAACTGGCTCAGGTGCTGGACTGCAAAGCATACATCAGTCCTAATATGTGTGAGAAAATTCAGCTTGCCAATCAAACTCTTGAATTGTTCAGGTTTGGGCAGCAGCTCACCAACATTAGCTTTAAGCTTTTGATTCAAATCCAAGGGACAAACAACAAGGGTAACCTCAAAACATTTATACTCTTAGAGAACATCGGATATGAACTTGTGTTGATGAAGAAGCAAACCAGAAGAAAAGGAAGTCACTTCAATACCAAGAAAATAATTGAGGGTACCCAAGTCCTTGATTTTAAATTGGTCATCCAAAAAAGCTTTTAATGCAAGAATCTCAGCCTCATCATCACCAGTCAAGATAATGCCATCAACATAAACAACCAACACGACAGTAGAAGAAGCAGACTTTTTGAAAAAACAAAGAGTAATCATTTAAAGAGTGTGTATACCCCCTAGTGTGAATAGCAAGAGACAATTTGGCATGCCACTGCCTAGAAGCCTGCCTGAGACCATAGAGAGACTTTTGAAGTTTACACACCAAAGAACTAGAAGAATAAGAAGCAGAATCAACAGACAGCCCTGGAGGCAACTTCATGTATACCTCCTCATCTCAGTCACCATGCAAAAAAGTATTGTTGACATCAAGTTGGAAGAGAGAGCATTGCCTTTTAACAGCCACAACCACTAAGCATTTAACAGTGGAAAACTTAATCACAGGGAAAAAGTTTCAGTAAAGTCCATCCCCTCCACTTGTGTATCCCCTCTTACTACCAACCTAGCCTTGTATCTCTCAACACCACCATCAGTCATATATTTAATCTTATAGACCCATTTACAACCAATGGATTTCTTACATGTAGGCAATTCAACAATTGTCCAAGTATGATTGGCCTCAAGGGCCTCAAATTCTTTTCTCATAGCCTCCTGCCAGGCTGGAATAGAAGCAGCCTAATGATAAAACTGAGGCTCAATATCAGTATTGTGAGAAGAAGTTGAACTACAGAGGATAAAGAACTAGAGCCAAGTAAAGAAGGGAGAAGAGCACAAACAAAATCATCAAGATGTGCAGGAAGGTGATGAGGTCTAGAAGACTTTCTGGTAGGCTGAATGAAGGGTGTTGGTGGTATATGTGGAGTAGAAGAGGAGTTATTGGAAGAATTCCGAGGGATTGAAGATGTGACTGGAGAAGGAGGGAAAGAAATAGGGACAGAAAATTCATCTGCAGGAGAATCAGAAGGATCAATAGAGACATGGAAAGAAGAAGAAGGAAAAGAAGAAGAAAGAAATGTTGAAGTATCAAAGGGAAAAAGATGTCCATGGAAGGTTACATCCCTAGAGACAAGAACATGTTTGGTAGAGAGATTGAACAACTTGTAGCCTTTCTTAGCAAGAGGATATCCAAGAAAGATACAAGGTTCAACCCTTGGTTGGAACTTATCCCTATGGCACTTAGGGATGGTGTGAAAGCAAAGGCAACCAAAAACTTTGAGGTGAGAATAGGAAGGAGAACATCCATAAAGTAATTCAAAAGAAGATTTATTCTGAAGTAATTTGGAAGGGAACCTATTGATGAGGTATGTGGCAGTGAGCACACATTCCCCTCAAAATCTTATAGGTAGCTTGGATTGGAAAAGTGTTGAATACTCTTCATTAAGCAACACCCGGTATGGAGCAGCTCGTGGTGGAGGTGGGGGTGGAACTGGGACGTTGTCTTGAGGCGGTCGGCCTTTTCTATTTGCTTGAGGTTCAAGAGGAACCTCTTCAAGGTGGTCATCTTCAGCGTTCATATACCCCAAAGGAATGTTTCCAAGTTGATCATTGTTGAGAACCATTGTTGCACCTATAATTGATTCACAAAAATCAGTAACACGGAAGGAAAAGAAGACAATTCACACACAACAACCAAATATATAGCTAAATCTGTTTTTAAGCTCCCCAACAACAACGCCAAAAATTGATGTACTCTAAGTCACACCTCTATTTAAGTTATGAAACGGTCGATGCAATAGTAATACCCAACAAGGAGTCGGGGTCGATTTTTCACAGGGAACTACGAATGGGACTTAGGAGTATATATTGTAGTGCATGAGCTTGAGTTATCTCAATTTGCACTTCCATAAACTTCGGAGTATTTCCAGGTCTAATTTAAACTAAGATTGCCAAGCTAAGAAATGAAACTAGGAATTTATTTTTGTTGTTTTTCAAATGATATAAAAGGCCTAGGGCTATGACCTTCACCTAGGTGTTTGCCTAATGGGTTATGAACTTTAAAGCTTGTTTTAGTAGAGATGTATTATAGCTATCAACACTCAAGTACCCACTAGATATCTCTCGGTGTCACAACCCGTAATTTCCACCGTCGGGACCGTGAAGGCGCCTAACATTTCACTTGCTAGGCAAGCCAATGTTAGAGAATTTTTAAACCCAATCCTTATTTTCATTCAGTAAATGATAGTGATTAGCTAAGATGAAACATAATAAGTGTGAAATAATATAAAAATTGTATTAATTACTACCACCCGGATTTGGAATCACAATTCACACGTATTATAGAATTCATTACAAGTAATAGTCTGAACGAAATACAACTGTTTGGATAAAAGAAACAGTAAAACTGAAAAGATAGACGGGGACTTCAAGGTCTGTGAACACCGATAGATCTACCTTGAGTCTCCGGATAGCGGGTCCAACAGCTAAAAATCTCGATCAACCCTAGTTGGTACCCAAATCTGCACAGAAAGTGCAGAGTGTAGTATCAGTACAACTGACCCCATGTACTGGTAAGTGTCGAGCCTAACCTCGACGAAGTAATGACGAGGCTAAGGAAAGGCACCTATAAATCAACTTGTACAATTTAACAGTGTATATACAAATAACAGTAATGAAGAGCTAAACAAGAATTATCGGGATATGGATACATGCTGGGGGAAAATACGAAATAAAGAGCTACAACTGGAACAACCAATATAATATGAATCAAGAGGAGCACGAATACAGTAAAGGAAAAATGCACGGTATCACTCTTCGTGCTTTTACTCTCAATCTCACCATAAAATCAAAAGAAACGACACGACATCACCCTTCGTGCATTAACTCTCATATCATGGCACAACATCACCCTTCGTGCATTAACACTCACAATATGGCACGACATCACCCTTCGTGCATTAACACTCACAATATGGCACGACATCACCCTTCGTGCATTAACACTCTCCCTTACTATGATGCAATGGATAATTAACAACATGGAGATATAACATGTACAAGCCTTACTTTAATATTTGGTTCCACAATATAAATCTCAACTTTGAAATAAATACTCAATTATCATCAGAAATCTGTAAATATAATAAGAACGATCAATTTAACAACACTAGTCTAAACACCTAATAATTAGGCATAGGAAAGAGACAATATAAGAAAAATGGGAGAAAAAAGGGAAAACAAGTAAATTGGCGGCGCACAAGTACTCGTCACATCACATATACGCCGCTCACATGAATTTCACATAGCAAATAATCTGAGGTTTCCTAATCCCCTCAAGTCTGTGATGACCCAAAATGTTATATTTAAATTTAATGATTTAATTATGTGATCTAAGCACTATTTATCATTACTCGACTTGCGTGTGCAGTCCGTAAAATTTTTTCGAAAGGTTTTCAGGTAAAAAATGGATTTAAATGTGAATTAGATGTTTAAAACACAACTGAGTTAACTTTGGTCAACATTTTGAGCAAACGGACTCGGATCAGTATTTTGACAGTTTCGGTAGGTCCGTATCATGAATTTTGACTTGGGCATATGCCCAGAACCAAATTCCGAGCTCCCTAGCCCGATATATGGAATTTTGATAAAAAATTTAAAGTTTGAGTTCAAATAGTGACCGAATGTCGAATTATGTGCAAATGACCCCGGAATAGAATTTTGATGATTCCAACAACTCCGTATGGTGATTTTGGACTTAGGGGTGTGATCGGAATTTTATTTGGAAGTCCGTTGTGAAATTAGGCTTGAAATGGCTAAAATAGGAATTTAAAGTTTGAACGTTTGACCGGGGAGTTGACTTTTTGATATCTGGGGTCGGAATCCAATTTTGAAAATTTTCACAGCTCCGTTATGTCATTTATGACTTGGGTGCAAAATTTGAGGTCAATCGGACTTGATTTGATAGGTTTCGACATCGAATGTAGAAGTTAGAAATTCTAAGTTTCATTAAGCTTGAATTGGAGCATGATTCGTGATTTTAGCGTTGTTTGATGCGATTTGAGATTTCAAATAAGTTTGTATGATGTTTTAGGAATTGTTGGTATATTTAGTCGAAGTCCCGAGGGCCTCGGGTGAGTTTCGGATGGTTAACGGATCAAGAATTAAACTAGAACAGCTGCTGCAATTTCCTTCTGTCGGAAATTTTGCTTCTACCCAGAAATCGAGGCCAGATCGAGCTTAGGGTCGAGGGCCACGATCGAAGCCCAAATCGAGCTCAGGATCGAGGGCCACGATCAAAGCCAGATCGAGCACAGAGTCGAGGCCACGATCGAAGCCATGATCGAGCCCAGAGTCGAGGGCCACGATCGAAGCCATGATCGAGCCCAGGGTCGAACCCCATGATCGGAATCCCCATGATCGGACTCCCATGATCGAGGTCCAGGATCGAACTCCCATGATCGAGGTCCAGGATCGAACTCTCATGATCGAGGTCCAGGATCGAACTCCCATGATCGAGGTCCAGGATCGAACTCTCATGATCGAGGTCCAGGATCGGACTCTCATGATCGAGGTCCAGGATCGGACTCCACGATCGAGGTCAGCCTGGACAGATCCATAAGTTATAAAAAATATGGGGCTTCATCCCATTCGCCATTTTTAACAACTTGGAGCTTGAGCAGAGGCGATTTTTGATATATCTTCAAGGAAAAATATTGGGGTAAGTGTTCTTAACTCAATTTTGGTTAGATTACCCGAATCCATCACTGTTTTCAACATTTAACTGGTGATTTAAGTTGGAAAAATTTGAAAACCCTCTTGGATAGATTTGTGGATTTGAGGGTCGAATCGTTATTGGAATTTAGTCATTTTGGTATGGTTAGACTCGTGGTTTAATGGGCGTTCATATTTCGTAACTTTCGCCGGATTCCGAGATGTGGGCCCCACTGGCCAATTTTGAATTAATTTCGAATTTTTATTAAAAATGTAGTATTTTCTTATAGAATTAATTCTATAATTTTTGTTGACTGTATCGAATTAAGTATGACTAGATACGAGTCGATCGGAGTCGAAACATCGAGGAAAAGCATAATACTTGATTAAATTGGAGCAAGTCGAGGTAAGTGACTTGTCTAACCTTGTGTGGGGAAAATTTTTCCAAGGATTGATATTGATGTGATTTTTGAATTGTGTTGAAAGTCATGTACACGAGGTGACGAGTGTGTACACGGGCTAAATTTGAAGAATTATATTTTTAAATTGTGTAAATCACTGTTGTGCATTTATGAAAATATTCTATGTTGTTATATTCTTCATCATTGATTAAATATTTATATTTTAAATTTGTTTGATCTTCTCCTGCAAATTATTTTATCTGTTTAGTTGGAACTTGGATTCTTTTATTCTGTGCATTATTTGAAGGTTGATTTTCTCTAAATTAAACATTATTAATTTGAAGTATTTGGCATTTTAAAACTTGATACTGAAGCAACATGTTAAAGATTTTAAAATATTATTTTTCTGAATATTTTTGTAAGATTTCCGTACTGATTGTGATGGAGCAGTGAGATCTTTATTATGGAAAAAAAAATTGTTGTTGAATTATTTTGGCAAGTTAAATTGTTTGAGCACTTGAGGTGCAAATTATGATATATTGTGATATTGATACGCATGCGGTGGTATAAGGTATGGGTGTTAAACCGCATGCGGTGAGATAAGGGTGGATTGATACACGTGGCTAGTAGGGATAACTACTAGAAGTCATACGCTGTGATAAGAGTGGCTAAAACGCGGGATGCTATTTTGAAAAAAAAAATATTTTCTTTAAATAAATTGTGAAGGCTCCCGCGGTTGTATAAGAAAATGAGATATTATAAATTTATTTATAATTTAGAACTACGAGGCGGTATCTCTATAGTGCCCTTGTTGATATTGATTTATGGCCATAGTTGCTTTCGATTAATTGTTGTGATTTTCATAAAGTTGAAGAAAATTCTGTTTTGATTCCACGAGAAATTATTTGCAATTATTTGGTGTCATTAAATGTGACATACTATTTGATTCACTTCCAATGTTATTTTATTTTACTACATTGATAAACATTTTACCATGCCATTATTATATTCCAATAGAGCCTCACTTGACCTCGTCACTACTCTACCGAGGTTAGACTTGGCACTTACTGGGTACCGCTGTGGTGTACTCATACTACGCTTTTGCATATCTTTTTGTGCAGATCCAGGTACATTTTACCAGCCTAGACGTCAGTGAGTTACCTGCTCACGGAGACTTCGAGGTATATCTGCTAGTGTCCGCAAACTCCGGAGTCCCCTTCTATCATTTTATGTTGCTTCCTTATATTGTATTTAGACCTTGACATATACAGCGTTTGAGAATAAATTATTAGAAGCTTGCAAATTATTTCTACCGGGTTTTGGGAGTTGTAATCATTTGTACTGTAGATTAATTATTTTCAGACATTTATGATTATTCCGCATTGATAGGCTTACCTAGTCTTAGAGACTAGGTGTCATCACGACACCCTACGGAGAGAAATTTGGCGTCGTGAAGAGTTGGTATCAGAGCCACTAGGTTCATAGGTGTTATGAGTCACAAGCAGGTTTAGTAGAGTCTTGCGGATCGGTACAGAGACGTCTGTACTTATCTTCGAGAGGCTATGGAACTGTTAGGAATTATTCACTTCTTTATTTCCTTATCGTGCGCCTTTGTTGATTTCAAGGTTCTTAACAATTGTCTTTCTATTCTCTCACATATGGTTAGGACACGCACAACTGGATCTCATGATCAGACACCCGTGCCCCCTATTGGAGCCGCAAGAGGCCAGGGTTGGGGCAGAGGCCGAGCTAGAGGCCGAGGAAGACCACATGGTGCAGCCAGAGCATCTGCACGAACTGCTGCACCAGTGCCACCAGTAGTTCCAACCCAATATTTGAGCATGTTTGGTACTTTAGCTCAGGCAGAATTAATTATACTTGCTCCTGCCACATCTCAGGCTGGGGGAGGAGCGCAAACTCCCTCCGCCCATACTCCAGAGCCACGTGCCCAAGTTGACCATGCCCCAGAGGTTATACCAGTGCAGCTAGTTGTCCCAGTTCGGCCTAAGATTAGGACAACAGTTTTAGAGGGAGAGCAGCTCAGGCTCGAGAGGTATAAGAAGTACCACCCTCCTATTTTTAGCGGTCTAGCTTCAGAGGATGCTTAAGGTTTTCTGGAGGAATATCACCGTATCTTTCGTACTATGGGTATTGTGGATTCCAGTGGAGTTTCTTTCATAACATTCCAGTTTAGAAGAGCAGCCTACTAGTGGTGGCGGGCATATGAGTTGGATAGTCCGGCTGAGGCAGCTTCACTTACTTGGACTTAATTTTCAAATATGTTCTTGAGGGAGTCCGTTCCTCAGAGTCTTAAGGATGCTTGGCGCATAGAGTTTGAGCAGCTGCGCCAGGGTTCTATGACTGTGTCAGAATATGCAGTGTGATTCAGTGATTTGGCTAGGCATGCACTAGCCTTAGTTGCTACTGTTTGTGAGCGGGTTCGTAGGTTTATTGAGGGTCTTCACCCTAGTATCAAATGCAGTATGGACCGAGAGCTAGAGATGGACATCACATACCAATATGTGGTGTCAATTGCTAGAAGATTGGAAGGTATGCGGACTCGGGAGAGGGAAGAGAGGGAAGCTAAGAGACCCCGAGATTCTGGCACATATAATAATTCTCGTACCCCAGTTGCAGCCCGACATGGTAGAGGTTATGTGAGTCATCCTATCCATTCAGCACTTACAGCTTCCGGTGGTATTCCGACTACTCCCAGACCTTAGGTTCCATATTATGCACCACCAGTGTTTTCTGTACCTCCTGTACAGGGTGCTTTCAGCAGACAGTCTAGTTGATCAGGCTCGAGCCAGTCCTAGCAGCCACTTCCTCCAAGGGCTTATTTTGAGTGTGGTGACACTCGCCATAGTATGAGAGATTGCCCCAGATTTAGGAGGGGTGCACCTCCACATATTTCTCAGGCCCCACCTATTCCACAGGGTCCTCCGGCTTCTCAGGCCATGATTTCTGCACCAGTTGCCACTCCACCTGCATAGCCAGCTAGAGGTGGAGGTCGGGCAGGTAGAGGTCGCCCTATAGGGGGAGGCTAGGCCAGATATTATGCCCTTCCTGCTAGGACAGATGTTGTTGCATCTGATTCTGTTATCACGGGTATTATTCCGGTCTGTCATAGAGATGCGTCAGTCTTATTTGATCCAGGATCCACTTATTCTTATGTGTCATTTTATTTTGCCCCGTATTTGGGCGTATCACGTGATTCCTTGAGTTCTTCTGTTTATGTATCTACACCCATGGGTGAATCTATTATTGTGGATCGTGTGTATCAGTCGTGTTTAATTATTATCAGTGGTTTTGAGACCAGAGCTGATTTATTATTGCTCATTATGGTGGATTTCGATATTATTTTGGGCATGGACTGGTTGTCGCCCTATCACGCTATTCTTGATTGTTACACCAAGACGGCGACATTGGCTATGCCAGGTCTACCGCGGCTAGAGTGGAGAGGTACCTCAGATCATGTTCCTAGCAGGGTTGTTTCATTTCTTAAAGCTCAATGAATGGTTGAGAAGGGGTATGATGCGTATCTGGCCTATGTGAGAGATGTTAGTATTGATACTCCTAATGTGGAGTCAGTTCCTGTAGTAATAGATTTTCTTGATGTATTTCCAACGGATCTTCCGGGTATGCCGTCCGACAGGGATGTTGACTTTGGCATTGATTTATTACCAGGCACTCAGCCCATTTCAATTCCACCATATCGTATGGCCCCGGAAGAGTTGGAAGAATTAAAAGAACAGTTACATGAGTTGCTGGATAAGGGTTTCATTCGGCCCAGTGTATCGCCTTTGGGTGCTCCTATCTTATTTGTAAAGAAGAAGGATAGTTCTATGCAGATGTGTATTGATTATCGCCAGTTGAACAAGGATACAGTAAAGAACATGTATCCATTTCCACATATTGATGACTTATTTGATCAGCTTCAGGGTGCCAGTGTATTCTCTAAAATTGACTTGCGTTCAGGCTATCATCAATTGAAGATTCGGGAGCCAGATATTTCGAAGACTGCTTTCAAGACTCGTTACGGTCATTACGAGTTCTTTGTGATGTCTTTTGGGCTGACCAACGCCCCAGCAACATTTATGCACTTAATAAATAGTGTATTTCATCCCTATCTTGATTCCTTCTTCATTGTGTTTATTGACGACATCCTGGTATATTCTCAGAGTCAGGAAGATCATGAACAACACCTGAGGACTGTGCTTCAGATTTTGAGAGAAAAGAAGTTATATGCAAAATTTTCAAAGTGTGAATTCTGGCTTGATTCAGTGGGATTTTTGGGTCATATAGTTTCGTGCGAGGGGATCAAGGTAGATCCAAAGAAGATTAAAGCAGTGCAGAGTTGGTCCAGACCGTCCTCAGTTACGGAAATTCGGAGTTTCCTTAGTTTGGCCGGGTATTATCGCCGATTTGTAAAGGGTTTCTTTTCTATTGCTGCATCTATGACCAAATTGACTCAGAAGGGTGCTCCGTTCAGGTGGACCGAGGAATGTGAGGAAAGCTTCCAAAAGCTCAAGACAGCTTTGACTACAACCCCAGTATTGGTATTACCTACAGGTACAAGATCTTATACTGTGTATTATGATGCGTCGTGTATTGGTCTCGGCGCAGTGTTGATGCAAGACGGTAGGGTAATTTCTTACGCGTCCAGAAAGTTAAAGGTGCATGAGAAGAATTATCTTGTACATGACTGGAGTTAGCAGCTATTGTTCATGCCTTAAAAATTTGGCGGCATTATTTTTACGGTGTCCATTGTGAAATCTATACCAATCACCGGAGTCTACAACATCTGTTTAAACAGAAGGATCTTAATTTCCGGCAGCAGAGATGGTTGGAGTTACTTAAGGATTATGATATCACCATTCTCTATCATCCGGGGAAGGCCAATGTGGTGGCCGATGCCTTGAGTCATAAGGCGGAGAGTTTGGGCAGCTTAGCATATTTACCGGTGGCAGAGAGGCCTTTAGCCATGGATGTTCAAGCCTTGGACAACCAGTTTGTTAGATTGGATGTTTTCGAGCCGAGTCGAATTTTGGCTTGCGTGGTTTCCCAGTCTTCACTTTATGATCGTATCAGAGAACGTCAATATGATGACCCCCATCTGCTTGTCCTTAAGGATACAGTCCAGCACGGTGATGCGAAGGAAGTCACTATTAGAGAAGACGATGTACTACGGATGCGGGGCAGGCTATGTGTGCCTAATGTGGACGGCTTGCATGAGTTGCTTCTCCAGGAGGCTCACAGTTNTGATGCCAAGGAAGTCACTATTGGAGAAGACGATGTACTACGGATGCAGGGCAGGCTATGTGTGCCTAATGTGGACGGCTTGCGTGAGTTGCTTCTCCAGGAGGCTCACAGTTCGCGGTACTCCATTCATCCAGGTGCTGCGAAGATGTATCAAGACTTGAGACAGCACTATTGGTGTAGGCGGATGAAGAAGGACATAATGGGGTATGTATATCGGTGTTTAAATTGTCAACAGGTAAAATATGAGCATCAACGACCGGGTGGATTACTTCAGAAGTTAGAGATTCCAGAACGGAAATGGGAGCGGATCACTATGGATTTCGTTGTTGGGCTCCTACAGACTCGGCGAAAGTTGGACGCAGTTTGGGTGATTGTGGATAGGCTGACCAAATCAGCTCATTTCATTCCTGTGATTACTACTTACTCTTCAGAGCAGCTGGCTCAGGTATATATTCGCGAGATTATCAGACTTCACGGTGTACCAGTATCTATCATCTCTGACCGGGGTACATAGTTTACCTCACGGTTTTGGAGGGCAGTTCAACGTGAGTTGGGTACTCAGGTAGAGTTGAGTACAACATTTCACCCTCAGACGGACGGGCAGTCCGAACGCACTATTCAAATACTGGAGGATATGCTTCATGCGTGTGTGTTAGATTTTGGGGGTGCTTGGGATCAGTTCTTACCACTTGAGGAGTTCGCTTACAACAACAGTTACCAGTCAAGCATTCAGATGGCTCCGTATGAGGCCTTGTATGGTAGGCGGTGCCGATCTCCAGTGGGTTGGTTCAAACCAGGCGAGGCTAGACTTTTGGGTACACACTTGGTTCAGGATGCCTTGGAAAAGGTTAAGTTAATTCAAGATCGACTTCGTACAACCCAATCTAGACAGAAGAGTTATGCGGATCAGAAGGTTTGTGATGTTGCATTCATGGTTGGTGAGCGGGTATTGCTCCGAGTATCGCCTATGAAGGGTGTGATGAGGTTCGGGAAGAAGGGCAAGTTGAGCCCTAGGTATATTGGGCCTTTTGAGATTCTTGAAAGAGTTGGAGAGGTGGCTTATAGACTTGCACTACCACCTAGTCTTTCTGCGGTTCATCCAGTATTCCATGTTTCAATGCTTCGGAAATATCACGGCGATCCGTCTCAAGTGTTAGACTTCAGTTCGGTTCAGTTGGACAAGGATCTATCTTATGTTGAGGAACCAGTGGCTATTTTAGATAGGCAGGTTCAAAAGCTGAGGTCAAAGAATATTGCTTCCGTAAAGGTTCGGTGGAGGGGTCATCCGGTCGAGGAGGCAACTTGGGAGGTCGAGAATGATTTACGCAGTTGTTATCCACACTTATTCACCAGCTCAAGTACTTTTTCTAACTCCGTTCGAGGACGAACATTTGTTATAGAGGTGGAGAATGTGATGACCCAAAATGTCATATTTAAATTTAATAATTTAATTATGTGATCTAAGCACTATTTATCATTACTCAACTTGCGTGTGCAGTCAGTAAAAATTTCCCGAAAAGTTTTCAAGTGAAAAATGGATTAAAATGTGAATTAGATGTTTAAAACACAACTGAGTTGACTTTGGTCAACATTTTGAGCAAACAGACTCGGATCAGTATTTTGACAGTTTCGGTA
>AWOL01S0027436.1:4216-15388 GCA_000715115.1 Nicotiana otophora | reverse complement strand
TTCTTTTATTCTGTGCATTATTTGAAGGTTGATTTTCTCTAAATTAAACATTATTAATTTGAAGTATTTGGCATTTTAAAACTTGATACTGAAGCAACATGTTAAAGATTTTAAAATATTATTTTCCTGAATATTTTTGTAAGATTTCCGTACTGATTGTGATGGAGCAGTGAGCTCTTTATTATGGAAAAAAAATATTGTTGTTGAATTATTTTGGCAAGTTAAATTATTTGAGCACTTGAGGTGCAAATTGTGATATATTGTGATATTGATACGCATGTGGTGGTATAAGGTATGGGTGTTAAACCGCATGCGGTGAGATAAGGGTGGATTGATACGCGTGGCTAGTAGGGGTAACTACTAGAAGTCATGCACTGTGATAAGGGTGGCTAAAACGCGGGATGCTATTTCGGAAAAAAAAAATTTCTTTAAATAAATTGTGAAGGCTCCCGCGGTGGTATAAGGAAATGAGATATTGTAAATTTATTTATAATTTGGAACTACGAGGCGGTACCTCTATAGTTCCCTTGTTGATATTGATTTATGGCCATAGTTGCTTTCGATTAATTGTTGTGATTTTCATAAAGTTGAAGAAAATTCTGTTTTGATTCAACGAGATATTATTTGCAATTATTTGGTGTCATTAAATGTGACATACTATTTGATTCACTTCTAATGTCATTTTATTTTACTACATTGATATATATTTTACCATGCCATTATTATATTCCAGTAGAGCCTCACCTGACCTCGTCACTACTCTACCGAGGTTAGGCTTGGTACTTACTGGGTACCGCTGTGGTGTATTCATACTACACTTTTGCATATCTTTTTGTGCAGATCCAGGTACATTTTACCAGCCTAGACGTCAGTGAGTTACCTGCGCACGGAGACTTCGAGGTATATCTGCCAGCGTCCGCAAACTCCGGAGTCCCCTTCTATCATTTTATGTTGCTTCCTTATATTTTATTTAGACCTTGATATATAGAGACTTTGAGAATAAATTATTAGAAGTTTGTGACTTATTTCTGCCGGGTTTGGGGAGTTGTAATCATTTGTACTATAGATTAATTATTTTCAGACATTTATGATTATTCTGCATTGATAGGCTTACCTAGTCTTAGAGACTAGGTGCCATCACGATACCCTACGGAGGAAAATTTGGCGTCGTGACAAAGTCAGGGTTAGACACAACACTTATCTCGCTCTGAAGGCCACTTAATACTCAATCACAGCTTTTCCTCTAGAATTTACCTCCAAACCACTCGTATCTATTCAAAAATGACTCAATAATATCAAATATTTCTAAAGGAATCAATTACACTGCATAAATTAAATTTCCCAAATTTTCCTTTAAAAAATCAAAAAATCGACCTCGGGCCCGCTTGGTCAAAACACGAGATTCGGACCAAAATCCATTTACCCATTCACCCCGAGCCCGGATTTATAGTTGGTTTTGGAATCCGACCTCAAATTGAGGTCTAAATCCCCAAATTTCCGAAATCCCTAGTTTCTACCCAAACCCTTAATTCTGCCATGAAAACTCTAGATATTTGGTTGATAATTCGTGAAATGTAATGGGGATTTGAAAGAAAATGGTTTAGAATCACTTACCAATACTTTGGGGAAGAAATAACTCTTGAAAAATCGCCTCTCAACGTTTGGTTTTTAAGAAAAATGAATTTGTTGGCTAAATCCCATGTTTGGATTTTGTTTAGTGCTGGGCGACAGTGTGCATCGCGTTCGCGAGGCCACTGTCACGTTCGCGAAGAGGATTGGCTGCCAAACCTTCACGTTCGCGAGAGCCTGGCTCGAGTTCACGATGGTTACCCCTTGGCCTTCGCGCTCGCGTTCGCGATTAAGGAAAGACCAACCTCCCCCAGGTCCCCAAGTGTTTCGCATTCGCGATGAGCCGGTCGTGTTCACGATCAGGCCTTCTTATTCGCGAAGAACAAATTTCGGCCTCACCAGTTTACTCTTCGTCGCGAACGCGAAGAAAGACATGCCAGAACACTAGCTGCAGCAAAATACCAGATTTTCTAAGTCCAAAACATCCCCTGGCATATCCGAAACTCACCCGAGTCCCCAGGGCTCCAAACCAAACACACGCACAAGTCTAAAGATATCATATGAACTTGCTCGCATGAAAAAATCACTAAAATAACACCTAGAACTACGAATTTAGCACCAAATCAAATAAAATTCTAAAGAACACTTTAAAATGCATATCTTCTCAACTAGACGACTGAATCACGTCAAATCAACTCCATTTCTCACCAAATTTCACAGACAAGTCTTAAATATTATAATGAACCTGTATTGAGATCCAAAACCAAAATACGGACCCGGTACTTACAATGCCAAACATCAATCAATTCTTAAAAATAAATAATTTTCAAACTTTTAATTTTTCACAAAAAATCATAACTTGAGCTCGGGACCTCCGAATTTGATTCCGGGCGTACGTCGAGGTCCCATAATTCGATAAGGACCTACCGGGACCATCTAACCACGAATCCGAGCCCATTTTCCAAAAATATTGACTGAAGTCAACTAAAATCAACTTTTAAGGCAAAAATTCTTATTTTCATCAATTTTCAACATAAAAGCTTTCCGGAAACATGTCCGGACTGCGCATGCAAATCGAGGAAGGTAAAAATGAGATTTTTAAAGCTTAAGAGCACAGAATCGAGTTCTAAAACATAAGATGACCTTTTGGATCATCACATTCTCTATCTCTAAAATAACCGTTCATTCTCGAACGGACATAGAAAAGTACCTGAGCTGGTGAAAAGGTGGGGATATCTACTCCGCATATCGGACTCGGACTCCCAAGTAGCTGCCTCAACAGACTGACCTCTCCACTGTACTCGAACTGAAGGGTAACTTTTTGATATCAACTAGCTAACTTGTCGGGCTAGAAAAGCCATCGGCTCCGCCTCGTGAGTCAAATCCTTGTCCAACTAGACAGAGCTGAAATTTAACACATGGGATGGATCACCATGATACTTTAAAAGCATGGACACATGGAATACCGGATGAACAACTGCTAAACTAGGTGGCAACGCAAGCCTGTAAGCCACCTCTCCTACCTTCTCTAGAATCTCAAAAGGTTCGATATACTTAGGGCTCAACTTGCCCTTCTTTCCAAACCTCATTACACCCTTCATGGGTGATACCCGAAGCAACACTCTCTCTTCGACCATGAATACAACATCACGAACTCTGCGATCGGCATAACTCTTCTGCCTGGACTGAGCTGTGTGAAGTCGATCCTGAACAATCTTGACCTTATCCAAGGCATCCTGTACTAAGTTTGTGCCCAATAACCGAGCCTCTCTCGGCTCGAACCACCCAACTGGCGACCGACACCACCTACCATATAATGCCTCATAGGGAGCCATCTGAATGCTCGACCGGTAGCTGTTGTTGTAGGCGAACTCTGCAAGGAGAAAGAATTGATCCCACGATTCTCTAAAGTCTATAACACATGTGCAGAGCATATCCTCCAAGATTTAAATACTGCTCGGACTGCCAGTCCATCTGAGGATGAAATATTATACTCAACTAAACTCGCGTATCCAACTCACGTTGTACTGCCCTCCAGAAGTGCGAGGTGAATTGCGTACCTCGATCAGAAATGATAGACACGGGCACACCGTAAAGACGGACGATCTCACGAATGTAAATCTCTGCCAACCGCTCTGAATAATAGGTAATTGCCACAGGAATGAAGTGCGCTGACTTGGTTAGCCTATCCACAATGACCCAAACTGCATCAAACTTCCTCTTAGTCCAATAACAAAATCCATAGTGATACGCTCCCACTTCCACTCAAGAATCTCTACCCTCTGAAGTAAACTACCTGGTCTCTGATGCTCACACTTTACTTGCTGACAATTTAGACATTGAGCTACATATGCAACTATGTCTTTCTTCATCCTCCTCCACCGATAATATTGTCGCAAGTCCTGATACATCTTGGCGGCGCCCGGATGAATAGAATACCAGGAACTGTGGGCCTCCTCAAGAATCAACTCACGAAGTCCATCCACATTAGCCACACAAATATAACCCTGCATCCTCAAAACTCCGTCATCTCCAACAGTAACCTGCTTAGAAGCATCGTGCCGCATTGTGTCTCTAAGGACAAGTAAATGAGGGTCGTCATCCTATCGATCTCTGATGTGCTTAAACAAAGAAGACCGATCAACTGTACAAGCTAGAACGCGACTGGGCTTAGAAACATCCAACCTCACGAACTGGTTGGCCAGTTCCTGAACATCCAATGCAAGCAGTGTCTCTCCAACTGTAATATAAGCAAGGCTACCCATACTAACTGACTTTCTACTCAAAGCATCGGCCACCACATTAGACTTCCTGGGATGATACAATATGGTGATATCATAGTCTTTCAATAGCTCCAACCACTTTCTCACCCTCAAATTGAGTTCCTTCTGCTTGAACAAATACTGCAATCTCTGATGATCCGTGAATACCTCACATGGAACACCGTAAAGATAGTGCCTCTAAATATTCAACGCGTCAACAATGGCAGTCAGCTCTAGATCATGAACAAGGTAATTCTTCTCGTGAACCTTCAGTTGCCGCGAAACATGCAATAACCTTATCACCCTGCATCAATACCGCACACAGACCAATACGGGATGCGTCACAATATACTATATAAGATCATGAACTTATGGGTAACACCAATACCGGTGTTAGAGTCAAAGTTGTCTTGAGCTTCTGGAAGCTCGCCTCACACTCTTCTAACCACTTGAATGGGGCACCCTTTCTAGGTCAACCTGGTCAACGGGGCTGCTATGGATGAAAACCTCTCCACAAATTGACGGTAGTAACCCGCCAATCCCAAAAAAATACGGATCTATATAGTAGATGTGGGTCTAGGCCATATCTGAACTGCCTCAATCTTCTTAGGATCCACCTGAATACCTTCTGCTGATATAAAGTTACCCAAGAAAGCAACTGAACCCAACTAAAACTCGCATTTTGAGAACTTAGCATATAATTGGTTGTCTCTCAGAGTCTGAAGAACGATCCGAAAGTGCTGCTCATGCTCCTCTCGGATGTGAGAGTAGATCAAGATATCATCAATAAACACAATCACAAACGAATCCAAGTAGGTCTTGAACACTCGGTTCATCAAATCCATGAATGTTGTTGGGGCATTTGTCAGCCCAAATGACATCACTAGAAACTCATAATGCCTATACCGAATCCGAAAAGTTGTCTTAGGGATATCAGATGCCCTAATCCTCAACTGATGGTAGCCAAATCTCAAATTAATCTTCGAAAATACCTTGGCACCCTAAAGCTGATCAAATAAATCATCAATCATCGGCAATGGATACTTGTTTCTTCTTCAAAAACAACACAGGTGCACCCCAAGGCGAGACACTAGGTCTAATGAATCCCTTATCAAGCAAATCTTGTAACTGTTCTTTCAATTCTTTCAACTCTGGTGGAGCCATGCGGTATGGCAGAATGGAAATGGGCTGAGTGCCCGGAGCCAAATCAATGCAGAAATAAATATCCCTGTCGGGCGGCATCCCCGACAGGTCCGCAGGAAACATCTATGGAAACTCACGAACAATCGGCACTGAATCCATGGAAGGAATCTCCGCACTAGAATCGCGGACATAAGCCAAATAAGCTAGATACCCCTTCTCGGCTATATGGCGAGCCTTCACATAAGAGATAGCCATGCTGGTAGAATGGCCAAAAGTCCCTCTCTGCTCTAATCGAGGCAACCTCTGCAAAGGCTAAGGTCACCATCTTGGCGTGACAATCTAATATAGTATGATAAGGTGACAACCAATCCATACTTAGTATGACATCAAAATCAACCATATCGAGAAGTAAAAGATCTACACGAGTCTCAAGACTCCCAATGGTGACCACACACGAACGATAAACACGATCTACAACAATAGCATCCCTCTCTGGCATGGACACAAACACAGGAGCACTCAAAGAATCACGGGGCATAACCAAATATGAAGAAAAATAGGATGACACATAGGAGTATGTAGACCCCGGATCAAATAGAACTGAATCATCTCTACTGCAAACTGAAACATTACCTATGATAACAGCATAAGAAGACTCGGACTCATGCTTGGCTGGGAAAGCATAACATCAAGGTTGGGCCCCACCACCCTGAACTACGTCCCTGGGACGACCTCTAGCTGGTTGATCTCCACCTCTAACGGCCTGACTTCTACCTCTGGTTGTCTGACCCCTGCCTCTAGCTGGCTGAGCAGGTGGTGTAGCAACTGGTACCGGAACCATGGCACAAGAACTCTGATGTGTTGAGATGCCCATTGCCTGGGGGAAAAATCTAGCAATGTGCCTCGGATCACCACAAATATAACATAACCTCGACTGCTGTGACTGCTGACCCTAAAACTGACCATGTCGACCTGAGTAACCACCATGATAACTCTAGAGTAGAGGTGCACTAATAGGAGCTGGTGGTGCATTGTAAGCTAGCTGGTCGGAATAAGGCATATGAGGACCATGACCACCTGAGGCACTGTGGGATGTCTGAAGTGCTGAATGAAATAGCCTGGGAAGATGGCCTTTTGGGTCATCACACTCGGTTAGAGAGTGATTTTGCCCAATTTGATTTTCTCAAGTCCAAATGGGTATTGAACAAAACGGTTGATAAATAGCTCAAGTCGGGTTTTACTATCTTTAGGTTCAACCCTTTAATTGGGCTTATCAATCTCTCGATTGACCCAGTTTCTTGTTAGCCAAGCTTTCCTAGACTAGGTATCTCTTTCTCAAGTAGAGACAAGGTAAAATAGGCATGAACTAGTGTTTGCAACCATTAGTTCTACAATTAAAATCCAGAACAAGGCTAAATAATAAATACTCAATCACAAACAAGAACTAAATCAAACACCCATTAACATTATACTCTAGGGTTTGGTCACAACCCTAGTAAAAATCTAGCTACTCATGCTTAAAATAGAAGAAGTAGAAGAAGAAATGATAATTAAACCCATATTGTTAATTAAAATGATGAAATCAATGTTTAAAAAGCTCAAAATAGAAAAAACTACTAAAAAGAGTAAAAGAAACCGTGTACTGTAGCGGATTATGTCAAAACTTGACCTAAAATAGTGAAACTCTTCTATTTATACAAGGCTAGAATTATTGGACAAAAATGCCCTTTCGAAGGTTCTACGGCCGCACAATTCCATGTGCGGTCCGCACTTTTCTTAAACTTGACAGGATTAAAAATTTGCGACTGCATAATTCTGAATTGCGACTGCACTGCTCTCTTTCTGCGGTCCGCATAATAATGTATGCAGCCGCACAATAATTGTGCGGTCCGCACTTTTGTTGGACTTGATATGCAAGTTCTCTGAACATTTGCTCTAACCCAGTTTCTGCGGTCGTACATATCATGTGCGGACCACACTTTGCACATTTCTCTTATGGGAATTTCTTCACAACCTACGGCCGCAGATGATATTCTGCGGTCCGCACTTCTCAGCTTTTGTGCCTGTTTTTGTCCTTGAGTTCAGATTACTCCTTATTTAGTTAGATTTCATCTTGAGAGCTCATCTTCTAATATTCCTGCAATTAAGCACATTTCATCAGTTTTCGGGAACACAATTAAGCATTTTTGGACTAAAACGAAATCTAAAAGGCACTAATAAGTAGTCAAAATCCCCACTTATCAGACGCAGCATACCTATTACAATTCCTATAACAAAAATCCGAGTCCAGTAACCATAAAGTCAACTCTCGGTCAAAATTCTAAATTTTCCAAACTCCTAATTTTTCAACTTTTGCCATTTCAAACCGAAATCAACTACGGACCTCCAAATCAATATCCAGACATACTCCCAAGTCCAAAATCACCATACGGAGCTATCTGAATCATCAAAACTCTATTCCGGAGTCATTTATATATAAATCAATATCCGACTAACTTTTTCAACTCAAGTTTCCAACCTTGAGACTAAGTGTCCCAATTTATTCCGAAACATCTCTGGAGCCAAACGAACTACCCCAACAAATCACATAACAATAATTGAGCATAAAATAAGTAGTAAATAGGGGAACAAGGCTACAACATTTAAAACGACTGACCGGGTCGTTACACTAATAAAATTGGCTTATCTTTTGGAGGCCAACTCAACGGAATAACCCAAATAAAATTGGACTTATTGGGACTTGAACGATTTAATCTTGATTTGGTCCAATATCTTTGTATTTTGGAAATAAGACCAAATTTTATAATGTCAAGATTCAATAAAATTTGAATGTTTATAGTCCCTTTCTTTGATAGATGATAGAGAAGAAATAAATTCATATTAAATATATAAATGTCATAAAAGTCAAGTATGAAGGAGTTGTCACTAGCGTGAAAATAGTGGTAGGAGATGCAACAAAGCTTTTCGTAATGATGGGTTCACATCAAGGCTATGCATTAAGGCCCTATTTATTTATCCTAGTTATGAATGAGCTAACCAACAAAATATAAGATGAAGTCCCATGGTGCATGCTATTTGTTGATAATATTGTGCTAATTGACGAAACTAGCAAAGTGTCAATCAAAAACTTGAGCTATGGAGAAACACCTTAGAGAGTGATGGGTTTAAGCTAAGTTGAAGTAAGACTAAGTACATGCACTCAAGTTTAGTTAGCATGAGAAGAACAAATTTAAGGTGAGACTAGATAGAGTTTTCAATGTTAAAATGCAAACAATTTAAATATCTAGAATCGTTGTTTCAAGATAATGGAATCATAGATGAAAATGTTACCCACATGATTAAAACCGTATGATTGAAAAGGAGAAATACTACTGTGGTGTTATGTGATAGAAAATGTCAACTAAGGTGAAAAGTAAGTTCTACAGAATAGTTATAAGGCCGACTATATCATATGTTAGTGAATGTTGGGTTGCTAAAGTTTAACTTATCTACAAGAAGTGCATAAATGTAAATTTTTAGATGCATATGTGCTCACACAAGATTAGATAAGATTAAAAATGATCATATTCTCCAAAAGGTACAATTAACATACACTGATGATAAAATGAGAGAATGTCGCTTGAGACAGTTTGGTCATGTCTTGTGTCAGCCTACATATATACCGATCCATAGTTGTAAAACAATGGTGAGGAAAAGTATTAAAAGGGGATGAGTTAGACCTAAAATCATATGGAAGCAAGTTGTCCCGAAAGATCTCCAAATTCTTGGAACCGATGCAGACTTAGCTAAAGATATGACACAATAGAAGAAAAAAATTCATATAAGTGATAATATATATATATATATATGTGTGTGTGTGTGTGTGTGTGTGTGTGTGTGTGTGTGTTACTTGCACATTTGCACTTTTATTTTATTTTGGTAATGAGAATGATATGAATTAAGCTTAATAAAAGGGATGAGGATTCATATCATCGACCCCAATTTATTTGGGACTAAAGTATAGTTGTTGACTTGTTAATTATTGTCCCTTATCGTATTAACGGTTTATTAAATATTCTTATTTTTTTATTTTATGTACAACCGATTGAACTTTTAGAACTCGATTTAATTTCTTTTTGAGCAAACTGAAAATCTCATGATAAACATTAAACCACAATCTAATATATTGTGAGTAAGTCAAAAAAATTTCGAGCAAATATTAGATCAGAGTCTAACATAATCTGAAAAGGTATAATCTCCCAAATGATTATATTAGCACAACTTTCTAAATAGGACAAAATTTAAACCGTGGCCTAAAAAAGTAACATTTGCGTAAATTAACCATTTTATGTTGATAAGAATCGTATCAGGTCTTTAATAATATTTCCTGCCCTTGCCTGTGGTCACCACCTCTAGTGACCATCCTCCTCCACCACCCACCACGGCGTGGTTGCTACCAAAACTTTTCCAGAACCTCCACACAAAAATATTCACAACAAAAAGGTACTCTTTTGAACACCTAATAAATTTGATATGCTTCAATTTGGGTCTTGGCCACCACTCTTTGGAAGGTGATCAAGCACTCCTCTCTCTTCTGGAAACTAGAGGTCGCTACCACCAAATCAAAGGCTTTAGTAAAATCCATTAGTGAAGTTCCTCCTCAATTTCTAACCTCGAAATCGGAACCGCCATGCATCTCGTCATATATCCCCGACAGTTGTCTCGATGTGGCCAGTGAAATTCCCTCATATAAATATCTTCTCTGGAAGCAGAATACCATGGACAACCTCGTCCAAACCCTCCTAGAAGCATCTTTTAACCTTCTCATCCAAACTCGTTTGAGGTGTGTAGTGGCTAATAACGTTTCAAGTAAGCCCTCCAACAACTAACTTAATAGCCAACAACCTATCGTTCACCCGTCTAACCTCCACCACTAACTCCCCAAGTTTTCTGTCCACCAAAATACCTACTTCATTTTTACCCTTCACGTAGTGCCGACTCCAAGCATAAGCCACTAAGGTAAGTGCTTTAGGCCCCCAAATTTGGAGGCCCTATTTTTCAATAATTACTAATAGTAGGGACTATGTTTATAGGAGTTTTTTAATTAAAAAATAAATAAATTTTGATTAAAAAGGAAAGACAGATGGTGGGTATATAAATGATGTGAATTATGAGGTAAATTAGGTAATAAAATCAACACATTTACCTGTGTGTGTAAATGCACACTTTATTTTGGATTATATTTGACTTACTCAATAGGATATATAACCCAAATTCTGCTTCTCTATTTAGTTTTTTCTCAAAAAATAAAGTTTACTTTACTCATTTTCCCCATTCTTCAAATAACATTATTATTTTGTAAAAATTGAAAGCTTGAGGTGTGTCAGACAATGTATTATATATTCTTTTTTGTTCACTCCGAAAGCGCAATAAGCAAATTGAAGCAGTGAATTATCAACATCTAGAACATGTTCTATTGTTTTAGCTTTTATTATATTTGTTTAAATCTTGAATATTCCTTAAAACATAATACTCATTCAGGTATTAATGGCCTACACTTATTTTTTTAAATTAAAAGTGCTAAGAAAATTAATTGTAATGGAATATGATACTTTAATTGATATAATTAACCAGATAAAAGACTAAATTCTTTTTCAAATACCTATATTACTTGTAGAATAATGTTAATAGTTCCTTAGATGAAAGACGTTTTCAAAAT
>AWOL01S0027435.1:11410-37276 GCA_000715115.1 Nicotiana otophora | reverse complement strand
AGCGTATACGTCGCTCACATGAATTTCAGTTAGCAAGTAATCTAAGGTTCCTAATTCCCTCAAGTCAGGGTTAGACACAACACTTACCTCGCTCCGAAGGCCACTTAATTCTCAATCACAAATTTTCCTTTGGAATTCACCTCCAAACCACTCATATCTATTCAAACATGACTCAATAATATCAAATATTGCTAAAGGAATCAATTATATTGCATAAATTAATTTTCCCACATTTTCCTCCAAAAAGTCGAAAAATCGACCCCGGGCCCGCTTGGTCAAAAACCCAAGGTTCGGACCAAAATCCTTTTACCCATTCACCCCGAGCCCGAATATGTAATTAGTTTTGGAATCCGACCACAAATTGAGGTCTAAATCCCCAAATTCCTGAAATCCCTAGTTACTACCCTAACCCCTAATTCTACCATGAAAACTCTAGATTTTAGGTTGAAAGTTCAAGAAACGTAATGGGTAATTGAAAGAAAATGGTTTAGAATCACTTACCAACAATTTGGGGAGGAAATAACTCTTGAAAAATTGCCTCTCACGGTTTGGTTTTTGAGAAAAATGAGATTTCGGCTAAAATCCCGTTTTTGGGTTCTGTTAAGTGCTGGGCGATAGTGTTCATCGCGTTTGTGAGAGCACTGTCGCGTTCGCAAAGTGTATGGGCTGCTAAGCCTTCGCGTTCACGAGACAGTGCTCGCGTTCGCGTAGGCTACCCTTCCCTGGTCTTCACGTTCGCGAGTCATTGTTCGCGTTCGCGATGAAGAAATAGCTGTGTGCCCCTCCCCAGTGCCTAACACTACGCGTTCGCGATGGGCTTGTCGCGTTCACGAAGAGTAACGCCGCCATCACTTCGTGTTCGTGACCAAGCCTTTGCGTTCAAGAAGAAGAGAGTACTTTCGAGAACGCGAAAAAGGACATGCCAGAACACACACCCTGCAGAAAAGCCAAATTTCAAAAGTCCAAAACATCCCGTGGCTTATCCGAAACTCACCCGAGCCCTCAGGGCTCCAAACCAAACATGCACACTAGTCTAAAAACATCATACGAACTTGCTCGCGCGATAAAATTGCCAAAATAACACCTAGAACTACGCATTTAGCACCAAATAAATTGAGACTCTCCAGAACACTTTAAAATTACTATTTTCTCAACTGGACGTCCGAATCACGTCAAATTAACTCCATTTCTCACCAAATTTCACAGACAAATCTTAAATATCATAATGAACCTGTACCGGGCTCCGGAAACAAAATACGGACCCGGTACTAACAATGCCAAACATCAATCAATTCTTAAAAACAATTAACATTTAGACTTTTAATGTTCATCAAAAATTCATAACTTGAGCTAGGGACCTCCAAATTCGATTCCGGGCATATGCCCAGGTTCCATAATGCGATACGGACCCATCGAGACCGTCAAAATATGGATCCAGGCCCGTTTACCAAAATTATTGACCAAAGTCAACTAAAATCAACTTTTAAGGTAAACATTCTTATTTTCATTAGTTTTCAACATAAACTCTTTCCGGAAACCTGTCCAGACTGCACACACAAATCGAGAAGTGTAAAAAATAAGATATTTAAGTCTTAAGATTGCAGATTCGAGTTCTAAAACATAATATGATCTTTTGGGTCATCACATTTCGGGTCGTGACATCAGGTCTGAATCAATCTTTTTCTTAACATCTCTTTCTTTAACCACACCCTAGCCATAGTTAAATTTATTTACCCTTTTAGCGCCCTTGTTGCAATATCTGGACTTATATGCTTTTTAACTAGTTTCTCCTTGGAATTTACAGGTTAATCCATTAGAGTTATTAAGAAACTGGGAAGATAACCATATACTTAGAGTGATTTTATAAATATTTACAAAATATGAAATATAGACATGATATGAAATATAGACATAATATAAATAACTTAATAAGGGTGATAAACAATCGTAATTTATTAAACAGTAACTTACATAATTATAGGAGAGATTTCCCTTTCGGCGAACCCAAAAGAGTTTTACTGAACTTGAAAATAAACACTTGCATACCGGAACATAAGATTTACTTATCTTACAGACTTAGCATAGGAGCTAACATAGCATACATACAGAAATATTTTACAGAGAGGGGTTTGAGAGAGGTTGTGGATGATGAACGATTGAAAGAAAAGAGAGGCTTGTGTTTTTTCTTCTGATTGCTTCTCTTCGTTCTATCTTCTTTCTTTAGTCTCTCCTCCTTTTATAGCTGAAAACATTGTGAGGATTTTAAAAACGGACTCTAAAGTTTTTTAAAATTTTTCTTTTGTCACGACCCAATTTTTCCTCCGTTTGGGTATCGTGATGGCACCTAGTCTTAAGGACTAGGTAAGCCTAACAATAACTAAAACAACAGCATTATTTAAATAGAATATCTTATAGTTCCCAAAACCAGTAGTACAAGTCATAAGCTCTATAGAGTGTTTGCTAGAAAACTTCTAAATACAACTCTCCAGAAATAAGAATGAACAGTGCGAAACAAAAAGTTGAAGTTGACTCCGAAGCCTGCGCACACAGCGGCAGGTTTACCTTGAGTCTCCGTAACAACAGTCTACACACCTAGCTAACGAACAATTACCTGGATCTGCACAAAAAATGTGCAGAAGAATAGCATGAGCATACCACAGCGGTGCCCAGTAAGTATCAAGACTAAGCAACTGCAATAAGGAAGGAAAACCAGGAAGTAACAGCGGAACACCAGAATAAGACACAGAAGAATGAACAAAAACACAACCCAAATCCAGAAATCACAATACAGTAAAGGCAAGTAGTAACTCAGCAGCTGCAATAGTTTTTACATCACGTCTCAGCCAACAACACCAATAAATTAGTCAAATCCTTCAAGTGTAAACTTTCAGCCGTAAGTTTTTAAATTGAAGTCTTTAGAATATAATCTCTTTCCAATAAGAAATTATTTTTGAAATATACTTCCTTCAAATAAATATCTTTCAAACATAGTTCTTTCAAGATAAAACCTTTCAAATATAAACCCTTCAAGTAATATCCTTCGAGTATAAGTCACCCTGTGACACCTAAGCATGGAAGATTAGCAGCTCCGAATACAGATATAACCACAGGGGAAATCTACCGGGATAACGTCCCGTAGTCCCGAATTAATTATGCAAGACAAGGGGATCTCCCGGAATACATCTGTAGTCCCAATTTAAATATACAGTGCTGGGGGATCTCCCGAAATACGTCTGTAGTCCCAATTTAAATATGCAGTGCTGGGGGATCTCCCGAAATACGTCTGTAGTCCCAATTTAAATATGCAGTGCTGGGGGATCTCCCGGCATATGTCCGTAGTCCCAAAATAAATATGCAATGCTGGGGAATCTCCCGAAATACGTCCGTAGTCCCAAAGTAAATATGCAAGACAGGGGGATCTCCCGGAATACGTCCGTAGTCCCAATTTAAATATACAGTGCTAGGGGATCTCCCGGAATACGTCCGTAGTCCCAATTTAAATATGCAGCACAAACAACAGAGATAATAACTATAACACGACAGAAACCTCATACATTACCACAACGAGTACAAAAGCAACAATGACAGAAATGCAAGGTACGACGAGCAAATCAACTCAAGAAGTTAAATCACAAGAACGGTAGAACTCATTCACAAGGACTAACCACAGTAAAGAATGCTAGGCACAAGGAGAACTACTTAACAAGGGAAACCAAAACAAAAATGTAGCAACAATTCCACAATATTCAAGTCAACAATAAGAAGCCAACACGAGTCGAATAGTTCCAAATAATGGCAAGTCAACTAAGATATAGGTTATCTAAACTCCTTGTGAGGTTGAGCAATTATGAGGAAAATTCAACAATTCAAGTAAGGATAAGCAGCGGAAGATAATCATAACTCTAATTAAGACTAAACAATTATAGGATTAGAAAATAATAATTTCAATTAAAGATAAGCAGTTATGCAAAATATAGCACGACGATAGAAGAGGTAAAATCTTTGCTTAAGCCGAATAAGGGTCAAATAGACAGTAAGAGTGAATCCTAAAGCAATTATCTTTAATCAAAGCATGTAGAGGTGAAACTAGCAAATAAGAATTCAAACGTACCAAAAACAACATCATACACAGTAAATATAAGGACATAAGAACCCTAGAAGGCCAACTTTCAACAAATAAATCCGAGTACGCACTAGTCACCGCATGTACACAGACTACAATCAACATAGATGACTCAAATCCTAAGGGGTAGTTCCCCACACAAGGTTAAGCAAGATACTTACCTCGAGTCAAGATCAATCAATCCGTAAGAATGCCCTTTCCATGAATATCCGGCTCTGAATGGCCAAAAGCAATTACATATCATATTTACAATCATAATAGACTCATCTAATTAATTAAATCAATACTTTAACAAAAATTCCAAAATTCGCCGTAAAAAGTAGACACGGGCCCACGTCTCGGAATCGGGTAAAAGTCGTAAAATATAAAAGCTCATTCACTCACGAGTCTAACCATATCGAATTTACTAAAATCCGACACCAAAATCATGATCAAACCCCCAAAATTCGGCCTAAGAACTTTTCTCAATTTTTCACCCCAAATCCAAATTTAAACGATGAATTCTAGCATAGATTAGTGGAATATAACCATAAGGGAGTTAAGAATCATTACCCAAAAACTTCCTCCGAGGAAAATCTCTCCAAATTCCGCCTTCTATCGAGCTCTCAATCAAATTTGTGAAGTGAACTTCAAACCCTCAAATTTGCCCCTTTTCTGCCCAGTTATTCCGCATCTGCGGACCTTGGGTCGCACCTGTGACGCCGTACCTGCGGAATTTCCTTCGCAGGTGCGGAAATGACTTAAGAGGGCTGGGTCCGCTTCTGAGGAAAAAGGGCCAAACTTGTGAGTGCGCGCCTGCGGACTATTGTCCGCTTCTGCGATCTCCTCCTCGCCTGCGTTACCCCGCACATGCGGAATTCACCTCACACCTGCGACCCCTAGCACTCTTCCATTTTCCGCTTCTGCGCTTGCCTCCCGCATGTGCGATCACGCACCTGCGGTCTCTCCACCGCAGGTGCGAAAATGACAGATCCCTGAAGACTTCAGCAGCAACACAAATCCAAGTTTTGATCTGTTGAGCACTCGAAACTCACCCGAGCCCCCCCTCCCCTGGACCTTAACCAAACATACCAATCAATCCTAAAACATCATACGAACTTAGTCGATCCCTCAAATCACATCAACTAATGCTAAAATCACGAATCACCTTCCAATTCAAACTTAAAGAACTTAAAACTTTAAATTCTTTCAACCGATGCCGAAACCTACCAAATCATGTCCGAATGACCTCAAATTTTGCACGCAGGTCACAAATGACACTACAAACCCACAACCACTTTTGGAAATCCATTCCGATCTCGATATCAAAATTTCCACTATCGGTCGAAATCGCCGAAAATCTAACTTTCGCCAATTCAAGCCTAAATCTACTACAGACCTCCAAAAACATATTCCGGACGCGCTCCTAAGCTCAAAATCACTCAACGGAGCTAACTTAGTTGACAAAATTCCATTACGGATCCGTCTTCACATAGTTCCGACTACGGTCCAAATTTTAAGACTTAAGCTCTCATTGAGGAACTAATGTCCCAAATCACTTCGAATCACCCAATAATTGAATTCAAGTACGCACGCAAGTCAAGGCACATAATACGAAGCTGCTTAGGGCCTTATGCCACCGGACGAGACTTAAATTCTAAAAACGACTGGCTGGGTCGTTACATCCTTCCCCTCTTAAATAAACGTTCGTCTTCGAACGTGCTAAGAATTGCCTCGAAGTCTTCAATCCTGAAAGCACATATTCAACATACACCCGGGGGGGACCCCACGTCACCCCAATCCACATAAGCCTAACGACACCATCCCAACTGTAATGTATCCTTTCTATCAACACCGATAAGCCTTAGAGTCAAAATTCTCACCTTTCATTTGTCTTCAATAGACCCGATTCTAAATCCATAACCGATATCAGTCTCAACCAGCTGTAACAACTCATGCCTACACCCACAAAGTACGACCTCACAACAAGACACACCACACATCGGCCCATAATAATATTTCTGATCACAATAGCTGCTCGAAATTAAAACCATCATTGACAATTAGCCTCATATCCTTTAGAACCCTATTTCAACCTCCACAACACTGACAACGATGCAAGAAACACGAAGATCTCTTAACTATACACCCGAATCAACAAGTCACAACTAACACTACTGGGCACACACTTCACAAGCTAAAACTCAAGAAGCACGTAACGAGAATGACTGAATACGTAAAGAGAAATACATAAGAGAAATATCAAACAAGCCCGATAGGCACAACTCTCTAACAGTACCGTACTATGAATCAATTTTAAATAGGAAAAATCAAAGTATATGAACAAATCACAAGAATCTCATCTTGATATAACTTCCACCGCGGCACGCAACCCGGCTCAAACATATCAAATCACCTGGAATCGCGAGGGTCTCACCCTTAACTCTGAATCACAAGTCGAATACACATCATACCAATGGAAATCTTTCACTAATTAAATTCTGCCAATAAAATCACAACACTTACTAAACCCTCACCCCGGTAGAGTATCAAATTACAAATCGTAACCAGTTTACTCAGGAATCACATCAAACCTTCAATAATGGACAACATGAATTCACTTCTAGTCTCGAAACTTTCTATAATGAATAGAAACAAACGATAGACATAGGCTACCACTCATAGAGTCTCCCAACAGGGGTAAACACCATAACATAATACTAAGTCATGAACTCACTCATAGGTGGGACAACAAATAGGGGAACTTACCCCGATAAGCAAAAACGAATCAAAATACAAATGGTGCCCCTCTGTAACAAATCAAAAGCATACTTATATGACATCATCTAGCGCAGTGGCCTCAAGCCTATTATATGAAACACATAAACGGGTTGGGCCTTCCCCTCTTGGGAGCCCTTTACTTGCCTGAATACTCTGCTGTGACATACCTGTCCAGAGTCTAGGACAATCTCTCACCCTGTGGCTGGTATCTCCACACTCGAAGCAACCTCTCTGCTGACGTGGCTGTGGGAACTGTGTGGTACGGGTACTCTGAGACCCATGAGCACCTGACACACTGTGCGAAGCCTGAAGTGCAAACCGAACTGGCTAACCCACAAAACCTCTACCATGTCGTACCCTGCCTCCAAAATAAGGACCAGTAGATCTCTCCGGTCTACGAGGCCTCCTTACCTCTCTGTCCTCTCTCTCCTGATCTTGCATATACTCTCTCTCATGGCCCAACATGTCCTCTATACGACGAGCGATCCCTACCACCTGCTGAAATGAAACATCTGACTCTAACTCCCAAGCCACACTGAACCGAATATCATGCCTGAGTCCCTCAATGAATCTATAGACACACTCTCTAACTGTGGCGACCAAAACAGGTGCATGCCTGGCCAAATCACTGAATCTCACAACATACTCTACACTAACATAATGCCCTGGCGCAGCTGCTCAAACTCTACGCGCCATGTATCTCGACAAGACTGAGGTACAAACTCTCTCAGGAACATCTATGAAAACTGAACCCATGTAAGTGAAGCTAACTCGGCTGGGCTACCCATCTCATATGCCTGCCACCACTGATAAGCCGCTCCCTTAAGCTGGAACGTAGGGAAAGCAACCCCACTCGTCTCAACAATATCAGTAGTGCGGAGGATGTTATGGCACTCCTCCAGAAAACCCTGTGCACTCTCTGAAGCCAAATCGCTGAATGTATGAGGGTTATACCTCTTGAACCTTGCAAATCTAAGCTGCAGTTCCTCGGATGCTGCTGCTCTGACCATAAGCTAAACTGGAACCACGGCCTGTGTTACCATGACACCTGGAACCTGACCAACGTGAACTCACTGCTCTGGCATATGGGCAGCGGGAGTCTAGGCTCCTCCCCCGGTCTGTGAAGTAACTGGTGCAACCGAAATATCCCTGCCTGAGCCAATATACCAAACATGC
The DNA here is from genome assembly GCA_000715115.1 of Nicotiana otophora. Classification (NCBI taxonomy): domain Eukaryota; kingdom Viridiplantae; phylum Streptophyta; class Magnoliopsida; order Solanales; family Solanaceae; genus Nicotiana; species Nicotiana otophora. The sequence continues at coordinate 29,217 of AWOL01S0027435.1, read as the reverse complement.
TCAGGAACTGTGCTAAAGCCTCCTGAAGTCCGGGGGTAATAGCAGACGCCTCCGGTTCTTGCCCCAATTGGAACTACTGGCGGCTCCCGAACTGCTTCTCTGGTAGGTGCCCTAGCTACGGCACGTGCTCCTCATCGGCCTCTGCCTCTGACCATAGCAGCATCTACTCTGGGGGTAGCATCATCAGGAACCACAGCTCGTGTCCTCACCATTTGTGAGAGAATGGAATGGTAAATTTCAAACTTCAAGATCAATGAACTCGCACGATAGGAATGAAGGAAGTGAAATTGTCCTAATAGTTCTGTAGCCTTTCGAAGATAAGTATAAATGTCTCTGTACCGATCCGCAAGAATCTACTAAACTCGCTTATGACTCGTAGGACCTATGAACCTAGGGCTCTGATACCAACTTGTCACGACCCAATTTTCCTTCCGTTTGGGTATCGTGATTGCACCTAGTCTTAAGGACTAGGTAAGCCTAACAATAATTAAAACAACAACATTATTTAAATAGAATCTCTTATAGTTCCCAAAACCGGTAGTACAAGTCATAAGCTCTATAGAGTGTTTTCTAGAAAACTTCTAAATACAACTGTCCAGAAATAAGAATAAACAGTGCAAAACAAAAAGTTGAAGGTGACTCCGAAGCCTGCGAACGCAGCGGCAGGTTTACCTTGAGTCTCCGCAACAACAGCCCACATACCTAGCTAATGAACAATTACTTGGATCAACACAAAAGAATGTGCAGACAAGTAGCATGAGCACACCACAGTGGTGCCCAATAAGTATCAAGACTAACCTTGGTGAAGTAGTGACGAGGGCTAGTCAAGACACCCACTGGCCTAATAAACTGAACAAGCATAAGTATAGGGATGCCAGAACATGACATCTATCTAAGGACCCCGCGATATGGCTAACGACATAGCAACTGCAATAAGGAAGGAAAAACAGGAAGTAACAGTGGAACACAAGAATAAGACACAGAAGAATGAACGAAAACACAACCCAAATCCTGAAATCACAATGCAGTAAAGGCAAGTAGTAACTCAGCAGCTGCAATAGTTTTCACATCAGGTCTCAGCCAAAAACCCCAATAAATTAGTCAAATCCTCCAAGTGTAAACTTTCACCCGTAAATTTTTAAATTGAGGTCTTTAGAATATAATATTTTCCAATAAGAAATTATTTTTGAAATATACTTCCTTCAAATAAATATCTTTCAAACATTGTTCTTTCAAGATAAAACCTTTCAAATATAAACTCTTCAAGTAATATCCTTCGAGTATAAGTCACACTGTGACACCTAAGCATGTAAGATTAGCAGCTCCGAATACAGATATAACCACAGGGGAAATCTACTAGGATACCGTCCCGTAGTCCCGAATTAATTATGCAAGACAGGGGGATCTCACAGAATACGTCCGTAGTCCTAATTTAAATATGCAGTGTTGGGGATCTCCCGGAATACGTCCGTAGTCCCAATTTAAATATGCAGTGTTGGGGGATCTCGCGGCATATGTCTGTAGTCCCAAAATAAATATGCAATGCCGAGGGATCTCCCGGAATACGTCTGTAGTCCGAAAGTAAATATGCAAGACATGGGGATCTTCTGGAATACGTCCGTAGTCCCAATTTAATATACAGTGCTGGGGGATCTCCCAGAATATGTCCGTAGTCCCAATTTAAATATGCAACGCAAACAATAGAGATAACAACTATAGTACGACAGAAATCTCGTACATTACCACAACGAGTACAAAAGCAACAATGACATAAATGCAAGGTATGACGAGCAAATCAACTCAAGAATTTAAATCGCAAGAACGGTAGAACTCATTCACAAGGAATAACCACAGTAAAGAATGCTAGGCACAAGGAGAACAGCTTAACAACGGAAAACAAAATAAAAATGTAGCAACAATTCCACAATATTCAAGTCAACAATAAGAAGCCAACACGAGTTAAATAGTTCCAAATAATGGCAAGTCAACTAAGATATAGGTTATCTAAACACCTTTTGAGGTTGAGCAATTACGAGGAAAATTCAACAATTCAAGTAAGAACAAGCAGTGGAAGATAATCATAACTCCAATTAAGACTAAACAATTATAGGATGAGAGAATAATGATTTTAATTAAAGATAAGCAGTTATGAAAAGTATAGCACGACGATAGAAGAGGTAAAATCTTTGGTTAAGTCGAATAAGGGTCAAATACACAGTAAGAGTGAATCCTAAAGCAATTATCTATAATCAAATCATGTAGAGGTGAAACTATCAAATAGGAATTCAAACGTATCAAAAAGAACATCATACACAGTGAATATAAGGACATAAGAACCCTAAAAGGCCAACTTTCCACAAATAAGTCCGAGCACGCACTCGTCACCTAGCTTCCACAGACTACAATCAACATAGATGACTCAAATCCTAAGGGGTAGTTCCCCCACACAAGGTTAGGCAAGATACTTACCTCGAGTCAAGATCAATCAATCCGTAAGAATGCCCTTTCCATGAATATCCGGCTCTGAATGGCCAAAATCTAGCCAAAAGCAATTACATATCATATTTACAATCATAATAGACTCATCTAATTAATTAAATCAATACTTTAACAAAAATTCCAAAATTCGCCGTAAAAAGTAGACACGGGCCCACGTCTCGGAATCGGGTAAAATTCGTAAAATATCAAAGCTCATTCACTCACGAGTCTAACCATATCGAATTTACTAAAATCCGACACGAAAATCTCGATCAAAACCCCAAAATTCGGCCAAAGAACTTTTCTCAATTTTTCAACCCAAATCCGAATTTAAACGATGAATTCTAGCATAGATTAGTGGAGTATAACCATAAGGGAGTTAAGAATCATTACCCAAAAACTTCCTCCGAAAATTTGTCATGACCCAATTTTCCCTCTGTTGGATATCGTGATGGCACCTTTAGGGACTAGGTAAGCCTAACAATAATTAAAACAACAACATTATTCAAATAAAATCTCTTAAAATTTCCAAAACCGGTAGTACAAGTCATAAGCTCTACAGAGTATTTGCTAGAAAACTTCTAAATACAACTGTCCAGAAATAAGAATAAACAGTGCAAAACGAAAACTAGAAGGTGACTCCGAAGCCTGCGAACACAACAGAAGGTTTACCTTGAGTCTCCACAGCAACAGTCCACCTAGCTAGCTAACGAATAAATACCTGGATCTGCACAAAATTGTGCAGAAGAGTAGCATGAGCACACCACAGCGGTGTCTAGTAAGTATCAAGACTAACCTCGGAGGAGTAGTGACGAGGAACAGTCAAGATACCCACTGGTCTAATAAACTGAACAGATATAAGTATATGAATAACAGAGGTATGATGTCTACATAAAGATTATGCAATATGACTCACAATACAGTAATGGCATTAAAGCAAGAGACAACAAGTATCAGCGGAATATCATGAAAATGATGGAGGCAAAGTGAATGGAACACAACCTAAATCCGAAATCACGAATACAACACGGACAAGTAATAACTCAGTAAATACAACCGCTTTTACATCAGGTTTTTGTCAACAACTCCACGAGGTACCGAACCTCGGACAATTCACAACTCACGGGTCTCAATACCTGAACCCTAACACTTGGCATCATATGCCCTCATAACACCTCATAACCACACTGACGACTCACGTGCCAATAGAGCCATTCTCACATAGAAGGCAAGTAAACAAGGGTGAGAATCTATGCTCAACAATATCAAGAACACCTCTTATCCGATAAGAGTGCTTAACTACGTGTATGCCTGTGCAAGTGTCCTAATATAGCCCATACCAGCAAATAAGCATAAGGCAGAAGAAGAACGGACAATACGTAGAATATTTTCTTACAGCTTTCACAAGATAAAGCTCACACAAGTACGTATACCACTACACAAATATCAACAACAAGAATGTCCCCAGGCCATAAATCATCACAAATCAGTCCCTGACCCAGCCCACCTTGTCTCGCCACATGTGCAATAGTAACATAATTGCCCACCTTGTCTCGCCACACATGCATAATAATGTTCCCACCTTGTCTCGCCACATGCGCAACCCACACATATATATATATATATCCCACCTTGTCACGCCGCATGTACAAATATCAATAGTAACAATAGCACGACAGAAACCTCGTGTAACCCCATAACAACAACCGCACGACAGAAACCTCGTGCATCACCACAATAAATACAACAACAACAATGGCAATAATACAAAGTACGACAAGTAAATCAACTCAAGAACTTTTAAATTACAGGAAAAATATGGGATCAAATCACAAGGAACAACAACAGTAAAGAATGATAGGCATAAAGGGAACAACTTAACAAAGGGGAAACTAATGTGTATCGACGATCCCACAATATACATTTCAACAACAGGGAAACTAATACGAGTTAGATAATTCCAAATAAAACAAGTCGACTAAGACATAGGATATTTAAAACTTCTTTTAAGGTTGAGAAATTACTAAGGATTTTCAACAATTTAATTAAGGATAAGCAGCGGAAAGATAATCATAACCTCAATTAAGACTGAACAAATTATAAGATAATATAATAATAATTTCAAATAAAGATAAGCAGTTATGAAAATATAGCATGACAATAGAGGAGGCAAAATCTTCAGTTTAGTCAAATAAGAATACAATAGGCAATAATAGTGAATCCTGAAAGCAATTAATTCTAATTAAAGCATGTAGAGATGAAACTAGTAAATAAGAACTTAATCATATCAAGAACAACTTCATACTTAGTGAATATAAGGACCTAAGAATCCTAAAAGGCCAACTTTGCACAAATAAGTCTGAACACGCACTCGTCACCTCGCGTGCATGGACTACAATCAACAAAGAAGACTAAAATCCTAAGGGGAAAATCCCCCACACAAGGTTAGGCCAGATACTTACCTCGAACCAAGCTCAAACAGTCCGTAAGAATGTCCTTTCCTCAATTATCCGACTACGAATAACCCAAATCTAGCCAAACACAATTTCATAACATGAATACAACAATAATAAACTTATCTAATCAATGAAATCAATATTTAATAAAAATTCCGAAATTCGCCCTAAAGAGTCGACCCGGGCCCACGTCTTGGAATTGGGTAAAAATTATAAAATATGAACACCCATTCACTCACGAGTCCAACCATATAAGAATTACTCAAATTCAACCACAAATCCCCTTTCAAAACTCGAAATCTTCATAGAAGAAGTTCTTCCAATTTTTCCCAATTTCAACCCCAAAAATCCGAAACTAAATCGAGAAAACAACTATAGATTAATGGAATACAACCAAAAACGAGTTAGGAATCATTACCCTAAAGTTTCCTCTGAAAAACCCTAAAGAAATCGCCAAATTCCTAGCTCTCAAGTCCAAAAACGAAGAATGAAATCAAACCCTCGGATTTCTCTTTTCTTCCCAGGCATGACCGCACCTGCGCATAAATAGCCGCATCTGTGCGACTGCAGGTGCGCACGTCCAAGATGCACCTGCGCTTCCTCTCGCTTCTGCGCGCCAAAATCCGCAGATGCGGAATGTTCCTCGCACCTGCGACCCCTGGCGATCCTCCATCTTTCCGCTTCTGCGTTTGTCTCTCCACATGTGCACTCTCGCACCTGCGGTCTCTTCTCCGCAGGTACGAAAATACCAGAAGCCTGAAGACTTAGCAATAACCCAAATCAAACTTTTAATCCGTTAAGCACCCGAAACTCACCCGAGGCCCCCGGAACCCCAACCAAACATACCAACCAATCTTAAAATACCATACGAACTTAGTCGAGCCCTCAAATCACATCAACTAACGATGCAACTACGCATCGCGCCATGAATCGAACTTATAAATTCAAATCTTTCGACTTCTAAAACTTGTGCCGAAACCTATCAAATCAACCCGGAATGACATCAAATTTTGCAGGTAAGTCCCAAATAACATAACGGAGCTGTTCCAACTCTCGACATCGCATTACAACCCCGATATCAAAAAGTCCACTTCCGGTCCAAATCTCAAAAAATTTGACTTTTGCCATTTCAAGCCTAAATCAGTTACAGACATCGGATTTACAGTCCGGATATGCTGTTAAGTCCACAATTACCCAACGGAGCTAATGGAACCGACAAAACTCCATTTCGGAGTCGTCTTCACATAGTTCCGACTACGGTAAAATCCTAAGACTTAAGCTTCCATTTTAGGGACTAAGTGTCCCAAATCACTCTGAATCATCCGGTAACTGAATGCAACCACGCACGCAAGTCAATACACATAATATGAAGCTGCTCAGGGCCTTATGCCTCCGGACGGGACTTAAATTCTCGAAACGACCGGCCAGGTTGTTACAAAATCTCTCCAAATTTCGCCTTCTACCGAGCTCTCAATCAAATATGTGAAGTGAACTTCAAACCCTTGAATCGGCCCTTTTCTACCCAGTTATTCCACATCTGCGGACCTTGGATCGCACCTGTGAAATTTCCTTCGCAAGTGCGGAAATGACTTAAGAGGGATGGGTTCGCTTCTGCGAAAAAAAGGGCCTCACCTGCAAGTGCGCGCCTGCGGACTATTGTCCGCTTTTACGATCTCCTCCGCGCCTGCGTTACCCCGCAGATGCGGAATTCACCTCGCACCTGCGACCCCTGGCACTCTTCCATTTTTCCGCTTCTGCTCTTGCCTCCCGGCATGTGCGATCACACACCTGCGGTCTCTCTACCGCAGGTGCGAAAGTGACAGATGCATGAAGACTTCAGCAGCAACACAAATCCAACTTTTGATCTGTTAAGCACTCGAAACTCACCCGAGCCCCCCTTCTCGGGACCTCAACCAAACATACCAACCAATTCTAAAACACCATACAAACTTAGTCGAGCCCTCAAATCACATCAACTAATGCTAAAATCACCTTCCAATTCAAACTTAAAGAACTTGAAACTTTAAATTCCTACAACCGATGCCGAAACCTACCAAACCACGTCCGAATGACCTCAAATTTTGTACACAGGTCAACAATGACACTACGAACGCACAACCACTTTCGGAAATACATTCCGAGCTCGATATCAAAATTTCCACTATCGACCGAAATCGCCGAAAATCTAACTTTCGCCAATTAAAGCCTAAATCTACTACAGACATCCAAAACACATTCCGATTGCGCTCCTAAGCTCAAAATCACTCAACGGAGCTAACGGAGTCGACAGAATTCCATTTTGGATCCGTCTTCACACAGTTCTGACTACGGTCTAAATTCTAAGACTTAAGCTCTCATTTAGGGACTAAGTATCCCAGATCACTTCGAATCACCCGATAATTAAATTCAACCACGTACGCAAGTCAAGGCACATAATATGAAGCTGCTCAGGACCTTATGCCGCCGGACGAGTCTTAAATTCTCAAAACGACCGGCCGGGTCGTTACATCTTTTCAGCCTTGTCAGGTACTTCTTTTGGCCCCATCGTCACATGGCTTGAATAAAAATGATTCTCTTTTATTTATCTTTTTGCAATTATTTTCTCCACTCGCTAATTATTTTCAAAGTTTGTTGCAAGTCTCTTTCACCTTTGTGGCAAGTCAAGTCTTCTTCAGCTATTTTCAGTCTTCTTTTTCACATGTCTCCGTATTACTTACTTTATGTCATTTCACTTTTTTCTAGTTGTATTATGGTACTCTTATATCAGATATCACATCTTATATTTTTATGTGTCAAGATTGTGTAGTGCTACTGAATCAAAGCTCATCTCTGAATCTTCGTTTGGGTCTTGCGCTTCTTGATAACAGTTTTCGTCTTCGTAATTACCATCTTTTCCTGATCTTTGGGACATTTCTGGACTAGGACTTGGACTGTTTATTTCTGGGCTAGGAGTTTTATTAATATGGTTTTCTTGCTTATCTTTGTCTTGAAAAAACTTCTCCAATGTTTTTTAACAATAATTTCTATTTTTTCATTTTTTTTCTTTTTGGAAGTTATTCCCTTTTTTCTTAATACTTCTCCTTGTATCAATGTTTTTGGTAGTCTTCTTTTTAACTGGCTTGATGGTCCTTTTTCTTCACCTTTTGGCCAAGTGACAGCCATCAACGGATTTGATAAGTCTTTACTGACTACCGTTTGAACCGGACTAGCTGTATATTCATCCGAGACAGTGGATTGTATTGCATTCAGTACGGAATGCACACCCTTCTCATTAATTTTATTTTGAGATGGAGAACTCAAATGAGGGACTTCTTGGGTCTGAGATTGTACTAGCTCAAACTTTATTACTTGGAGTCTCTATTCTAATACTTTTATCTGCTCCATCATTCTTGATTTTTCTTGTTCTAGGGATTCATACTTTTGGTTGAGTCTTTTGAAAGCTTCCATCGTTGAAGAACATTGGTCACAAAAAATTATTTTGTCTGTGTCTTTTTGGATATTATATTGGGGTGTTTTTTTCGGATTTTGTCTAAGAGGTGGGGAGATATAATAATTTGGTCCTAATATTCCTCTTGCATAGTCTAATGCTTCAGTAAAGTCATTGAAACCTTTGAATAAGGGTTTTTAAAAATCTTTAATAGAATTTAATACTTCCAACCATGTTTGAAAAATACCATTTTTCTTGCCATATATAACTACATAATATTTAAATCTCTTTTCTTGGTTTTTGTTTGTGAAAAATTGTCCTAAAGCATTAAGAGCTGCTATAAAGTATTTAGTATTTTTTTTATTATAATCTATCCATAAATTATCTATTAAAAACCTTTGTGGTCTGTCTATGACACATTCTGATAATATTCTAAAGGACATATTTGAAGGTGGAAAAAATATTAAATTATGTTTTCCAAAATATATTCTATCTATACTAGCCCGTTCTACTAATGCCTGTGGTTTAAATAAAAGATTACCTAACATTGTCTGAGAATACGTGTCTGTGGGTGGGGCGTTGATGCCTTTTCCCTTGTCTCCAATCTTGAGAGTTGTTGATCTCATGATGTAAATACAATATACTTATTAATTAACAGTAATCTTTAATCTACTTAATTGGTCTGCTAAATTATTATCTTTTCCTTTAATATGTTTAAATACTAGGTTATATATTGATATAGTATCAATAAAATTTAACCATCTTCGTCTGCTACTATTTTTCTCATTTATTTTTTGGTGAAATCTAACTATAGTTTCGCAGTCAGTTCTAATTAATACTTCTGATTTATTTAATATATATAATCTAAAACTATTTAATCCATAGATTACAGCTAATATTTCTGTATCTATACTACTCATATTGTTTTTTCTTTATATTTACCACTTTGATAGGCACATATTTTTTCTTCATTTTTATCTTTATATTTATTGGTTTTTGCCTTTAATACTGCTCCCCATCCTTCAAAACTTCCATCTGTTTCTATAATTAAGTAGTCTGTTTCTAACGGCATATTTAGGCCAGGAATATTTTTTATTTTTTCTTTAATGTTTTGTACTAATTTTATATCTTCTGAATTAAAATATTTTTGTCATGTAGATCCTGTCTTAGCATATAAAGGTCCTGCTATTTTTCCTAAATCTTTTATGAAACTCCTTTCATAATTTACTATTCCTAAAAACTTCTGTAATTCTTTAATATTATCTAATTTATCTGGCATTTCTAAAGCTTTTTTAGCTATGTGAGATTGTAATTTAATTTTTCCATCTCCTAATACTACGTCTAAGAAATTTATATAATTCTTACATAGTTCCATCTTCTTTTTACTAATTATTATTCCATTATTTACAAATAATCGAAAGACTGTTTGTAAATGTCCTAAATGTTCTTTAATATCTTTGCTAAATACTAATATATCGTCTACGTATACTAAAACAAATCTTTTATATTCTCCAAATATACTATCCATTTTTCTTTGAAAAATAGGTGGTGCTATCTTTATTCAAAAGGCATTACTAGCCATTCAAAATGTCCTTCAGGGCAAGTGAATGTTGTCCATTCTATACTTTCTTCATGTATTTTTACTTGCCAATATCCTGATTTACAATCAAATTTACTAAATATTTTTTTTTCTTGTATTCTATTTATTAGTTCAGTTTTATCGGGTAATTTATATCCATCTGTTTTAGGATTATCATTAAGTCTTTTAAAATTTATTACAATTCTTGCTTTTCCTCTTACAATTTCGCTATGACTTCTTACCATAAAAGCAGCTGATCTATGTTTAGATGTAGATCGTCTAATTACACCTAAATTCATAAGTTCTTTCGTTTTGGATTTGAAAGTCTTCTAGATCTTGATTTGTGGCTTCTATTGAGGCTTTTTTAATTATATATTCTGGATTTATTATATCTAATTTACACATAACTTTATTATTTTCCCAATGTTTTAAGGGTTTTTCTTCTATTATTTCTATTTCGTCTAATATTTTTATTATGTTATCTAAATCTTTTTGATTTTTTATTATTCCTATTTTTTCTATTCCTGATATAAAATTATATAAATCTGTTTCAACATCTATTAAAGTATAATCTTTTTCTAATATATCTTGATTATCTTCTAATATTAGATCTTTAGATTCTTCTTCTATCTTACAACATGTATTTTTGTCTCTACATTCTTTGCAACATTCTTTTTGCTTTTCTCGTAGATTTTTCTGATCTGTTTTTAGTCTTGTTCTTATTTTAGCTCCTGTATTTATTGTTTATACTGGGGTATGGGTAATATTCTTAAAAATATTACACCATCTCTACTAATTAAACAACTACTATTATTTTATAGTATAAAACTTAATCCTAATATAAAGTCTGCATTTATATTTAAGTCTGTCATGACCCAAAATCCCACCGCAGGTGTCGTGATGACACTTAGTCTCTAAGACTAGGTAAGCCTATTTCTATTACATTTTGAAGCCCTTTTTTAAATTAAAATCTAACATCGGAAATATTTACAATACGCAACCTCCCAAGACTGGTAGTACTGAGTCACGAACTCTAACTGAATACATGGAATGATCACGAGGACCGAATATACAATATTGTTTGATTACAAATTAACAGTACAATAAAATGAAAAGACTCCAAGGGACTGCGACGGCTAAGCAGCTCTACCTTGAATCCTTATGATCGCGCTTTAACTCTGCTCAAGTCTGATATCTTCAATATCTGGCTCTGCACAAAAATATGCAGAAGTGTAGTGTGAGTACGCTGCGGTCGGTACCCAGTAAGTATCAAGACTAACCTCAATGGAGTAGAGACGAGGTACAGTCAAGACACTCACTAGTCTAATAACCTGCACAATATAATATACAAAATAATAGGAAACTAATAACAATAGGAAAACATGAAACAACTCGTAATATGCACAACACACAACAAGTACCATTAATATCACTCAACAATTAATAAACATAATTACACCCAATTAAATCAAGTCCTTCAAATAAATGTCTTTCACATAAAATTCTTCCAAATAACTCTCTTTTAAATATAATTTTCTCAAATAATTATTTTTCAAATATAATTCTTTTAATAAATCTTTTGAAATATAATTTCCTCAAAAAAATATCTTTCAAATACAATTCTTTCATATAATACATTCTAAGTAAAAATCCTTCCAAATAAATATGTTGAATACAATTCTTTCAATTTAAAAGTGACCATGTGACACCTCATTTCATAATCATAAAAATACGGGTCTCAGCCCATTTTTATATTTTTCGTAAATACGGGTCTCAGCCCATTTTCATATTTTTACGGCACCTAGTGCCCATAATTAAATCATCATATTTTCCCGGCACCTCATGCCCTCATTTCATCTCATAACTGTACGGACAATTCACGTGCCAAATATCATTACCATTTCATCACAGCACCTCGTGCCCATATTTCACATCACAACTGCATGGGAAATTCACGTACCAATATCCCCATTTCATATCACAATTCACGGCACCTCGTGCCCATAATTCATTTTATAAACTGCCTAGCAATAGTCACAGGCTCCCAATTTCAACATAAATCAGATTATTATCACTTTACTAACAACAAGACAAGTTGCACAAGGTATAAAAATAAACATAAGAAAATCACAACATCACATGAAAATTATCAACACCATAACCCCACATCATCACATATCGTCCCTGACAATAGCCACCATTATCGCTCCTATTGCCACCCTTATCGCTCCTATTGCCACCCTTATCGCTCCTATTGCCACCCTTATCGCTCCTATTGCCACCCTTATCGCTCCTATTGCCACCCTTATCGCTCCTATTGCCACCCTTATCGCTCCACCCAGACAATATCAATAGCCACCCTTATCGCTCCTATTGCCACCCTTATCGCTCTGCCAAGATAATATTCCAACAACACAAAAACAGTAAAATGCCACCCTTATAACCACATAATATCAACGGTGAAATGTCACCCTTATCTCCCCAAAATAACAACTCACACAACACAACAATTTACACGAAAAATTATCACATCAACATAACAAAAATCAACTCATATCACAATTTGCCCAATGGCCACAACCAAATTCCAAAGCTACAACCAAGTCAAGTAATTTCACAACAAATAGCCAAAAGCTCCATACAATGCGTACAACACCTAAAAACAATCAATAGAGATAGAAATTTCTCAACATAAAGCAAAGTCTTCATAAAAATCAAATTTTTAATAATTATATAAACACCTCTTCTTAAGCTCATTTAATTAATTATTTGCAGAGGGAAAAATCCAAAATGAAATTAAATTCTAATAATTATCAAACCAGCAAATTCACGGAATTACATAAATAATCAAGTAACAATCGCATCAAATTGTCATATAAAACAAATTCAACAATAAGTATTTGTGATGACTCAAAATGTCATCTTAAAATTTAATAAGTAATTCTATATTCTAAGTCCTCGAAAAGCACCATTTATTATTCCTCGACTTTCGTGCATAGTCCGTAAAATTTTCCGAAAAGTTTTCATGTGAAAAATAGATTAAAATGTGAAATAGAGCTTTAAAACTCAACTGAGTTGACTTTGGTCAACATTTTTAGCAAACGAACCCGGATAAGTGTTTTGACAGTTCTGGTAGCTCCGTATCATGATTTGGGACTTAGGCGTATGCCCGAAATTTAATTTGGAGGTCCCTAGCTCAAGTTATGGCCATTTAACGGAACTAGCAATTTAAAGGCTAAAGACTTCCAAGTTTGACCACGGGGTTGACTTTTTGATATCGGGGCAGGAATCCGATTCTGGAAATTTGAATAGCTCCTTTATGTCATTTATGACTTGTGTGCCAAATTTGAAGTCATTCCGGATTCATTTAATATGTTTTGGCATAAAATTTGCAAATTGAAAAGTTTAAAACTCAAAGTACGAATCGAGGTACGAATTGCAATTTCGATGTTATTTGAGACCTTGAGCAAGTCCGTATTATGTTACTGGACTTGTTGGGATATTTGGATAAGGTCCCGAGGGGCTCGGGTGAGTTTCGGATAGGCCACATGATATTTTGAACTTAGAAAATTTTGCTGGTATAACTGAACATGTTGCAGGCCTCTGATCTCGCAATTGCGAGATCAGGCATCGCAAATGCGAACCAAGCAGGTATGGCAATTGTGAGATTTTTATCGCAATTGCGAAGAAAGCCTAGGCCAGAAGTTCTCGCAATTGCGATTTTATCTTCACAATTGCGAAGGTCCAATTATCGCAAATGCAACATAACCTTCGCATTTGCGAAGGCAGCGGGATTGTGAAGGGTATCGCATTTGCGAAGCTCAGGTCGCAATTACGACACCTGCAGCTGAACAAAATGAATTTTGGATGGGATTTTTGATTCGTTTCCCAAATCTTCAAAGTCTAAAACCTCAAGAGACGATTTTGAGCGATTTTCACGGGAAACATTGGAGTAAGTGTTCCTTATCCTATATTGATTATATTTTATGATTTCATACTCATTTTTATCATGAATCCGTGAATTTATGGAAGTAAAATCAGATTTTTCTAAAATCTTCCAAAGATAAAACTTAAGATTTGAACGTCCATTTGATATCGGAATTGGATAATTTATGTATGGTTGGACTCGTCTAGGAATGGGTGTTCAGATTTCATAAGTTTTTCCGAGATTTGAGACATGGGTCCCACTGTCGAATATTTTAATGAATTTCAGTTTTTATCCGGAAAATTAGTAAATTCATATGGAATTAATTCCTATGATTAGTATTGAATATATCGAATTGTTTGTGAATAGATTTGAAGCTTTTGGAGACAAATTTAAAAGGAAAAGTTGTTGTTGAGTAATTGATTGGAATTTGCAAAGCGAGGTAAGTGTCGTGGTTAACCTTGACTTGAGGGAATAGAACCCTTAAATTATTTGTGAAATACATGTGAACGACGTATAGGCGAGGTGATGAGTGTCTATACGTTGTCAAATTAATTGTTTGCCTATTTATTTGAAAAATCATAAATTGTTTTAATCATGAATTAATTGTTATAATAATTGTTTCTCTCCTATTCTTTGTCAAATATTAATTCTTGAATTCTTGCATTAATTGTTACATGCTATGTGAATTGTGTGTCTTAATTGTTATTTGACATTTAGCATATTATACATTAAATTGTCTATTTTCTCTCTGATTTCCATAATAACTTGCTATTTGTCATTGTTTGTTTCATAATTAAATCATAATTATCGTATGCTTGTTGTCTTATAATTTTATATTAATTATTGCATTTATTGAGAAAATATCTTCTAGAAGAATTAGTAAATGAATATATTGGAGGAGCGGGTTGCACGCCACAACAGAATTGATCGAAATGAATAAATTAGAGGATCGGGTTGCATGCCGCAACACACTTATTAAAAAGTCCATATTGGAGGATCTGGTTGCACGCCACAACAGACTTATTAAAAAGTCCATATTGGAGGATCGGGTTGCACGCCGCAACAGACTTACTACAAGTCAATATTTGGGTGATCGGATTGCACGCCGCAATAGACTTATTGAAAAGTCCATATTGGGGGATCGGATTGCACGCCGCAATTGACTTATTGAAAAGCCAATACTGGGGGATAGGATTGCACGCCGCAATAGACTTATTGAAAAATCAATATTGGGGTATCAGATTGCACTACAACAGACTTATTTAAAAGTCTATATACATACTTGATTGAAATAAATATATGACAGAGTTGAGTAAAAGGAAAATATTGGGAGAGCGGGTTGCACGCTGCAACAGAATTGAATGTGAATATATTGTGAGAGCGGGTAGCACGTTGCAACAGAATTGGTTTAAATAATAATGAATTATGACTGCTAGGTTGGCTTCAATTATTATTAATGAGTTACATGATTTCTTTCTATTATTTGTTGTTGTTATTAATATTGTGTACAAGTTAATGTAAGTGAACAGACTTAGCCTCGTCACTACTTCGTCGAGGTTAGGCTCAGCACTTACCAGTACATGGGGTCGGTTGTACTGATACTACACTCTGCACTTCTTGTGCAGATTTTGGAGTTGGTCCCAGCGGCGTACCATACACTTGCTCGGATTTCAGCTACCAAAGGAGACCTGAGGTATAACTGCATGGCGTCCGCAGTTCTGAAGTTCCCATCTATTTTACTTTAGCTGTGTGTTTAATTCCAGACAGCTTTATTTTATTCAGACCTTTATTTGTATTTATGCTAGAAGCTCGTGTACCTGTGACACCAATTGTGGGATGGTATTTAGACACCATTATTTTTATGGATTATTTCACTATATTTCAAACTTGCTTCCGCATTTTCTTCCTTGTTATTAATAAATTTAAATTTTTTTTAAAAATGGATAATATTATTCTAACGTTGGCCTGCCGAGCAATTGAAATGTTAGGCGCCATCACGGTCCGAAGGTGGGAATTTCGGGTCGTGACAGTTGGTATCACAGCACTAGGTTATATAGGTCTCATGAGTAACGAGCAAGCTTAGTAGAGTTTGAAAGATCGGTACAGAGACGTCTGCACTTATCTCTCAGAGGCTATGAAGTTTAGGAACAATATCACTTCTTCCTTATTCTGGCATGCGATGTTATTCTATCATCGATGATTAAACCATTCTACTCTTATTCTCTCACAGATGGTGAGAACATGTAATACCTCCACCGATGGACAGGGACCAGAACCCTCGGTGGCAACTTTGGCCAAGGGTAGAGGTCGAGGTCATGCTAGAG
Source organism: Nicotiana otophora (assembly GCA_000715115.1). Lineage (NCBI taxonomy): Eukaryota > Viridiplantae > Streptophyta > Magnoliopsida > Solanales > Solanaceae > Nicotiana > Nicotiana otophora. Next base: position 13,025 of record AWOL01S0027435.1, on the reverse strand, counting down.
GCCGAGGCAGAGGCCAAGGTAGAGCTCAGTCCAGAGCTCGAGCAGTTGCACCTATTATAGAACCTCAGGTGGACCTTCAGGAGGAGGTTCCAGTTAAGAATGTACTAGTTGGACCAGTTCAGGTCCCGGAAGGATTCATAGCCACTCCAGTACTTCAGGACACTCTAGTCCGTTTGGTAAGTCTTATGGAGGGCGTAGCCCGGAATGGTACATTTCCGGTGGCACCAGCCGTCTCGCAGGTAGGGGGAGGAGCACAAACTCCCACTACTCCCACTCCGGAGCAAATGGCTCCCCAGAATCAGGCTCCAGCAGCCCCACCAGTTGGGGTAGTTTAGCTAGTTGTTGCGGCACAGATCAGTGATAGGCCCGCCATGTCTTTTGAGGCCTTATTGAGACTGGATAAGTTTATCAAGCTCTTTCCAGTTCACTTTAGTGGTACACCTTCTGAGGACCCACATGATTATCTTGAATGCTGCCATTAGGTGTTGCGGAACATCGGTATAGTTGAGACCGATGGGGTCGATTTGGCTGTATTTCAGATGACGGGTTCCGCCAAGAGGTGGTGGAGAGATTATACATTGACCCGACCAGTCAGATCACCTGCACTTACCTGGGAGCAGTTCTCTCAGCTATTTCTGGAGAAGTTCCTCCTTATCACATTCAGAGAGGAATTCCGCAAGCAATTTGAGCGTCTACAGCAGGGCAGTATGACTGTTACTCAGTATGAGTCCCGTTTTGTGGATTTGGCCCGTCATGCTCTCCTTTTACTACCTATAGAGGGAGAGAGAGTGAGGAGGTTTATTGAGGGACTCACTCACCCTATCAGTCTTCAGATGGCTAATGAAACCGGAAGTGAGATTTCTTTTCAAGCGGCTGCTAATGTCGCAAAGAGGATCGAGATGGTTCTTACATAAGAGAGAGGGCAGAGGTCCGATAAGAGGCCTCGTCGGTTCGATGATTTCAGTGGTGCCTCGTCTGGAGGCAGGGGTAATTTTGGTAGGGGTCATCCTCCCAGACTATTTCATTCAGCACTTCATGTATCTCCTGGTACTTCAGGGAGTCACGGTCCTATTATGCCTTACTATGGAAAGCGAGTATTTAGTGTACATTCAGCTCCTATCAGTGCATCACCACTCTAGAGTTACTACAACGGTTATTCGGCCCATTTGGGTCAGCTTCAGCTTCAGTAGCCACGACATCAGGATGCGTGTTATGAGTGTGGAGGCATTGGTCGCATCAGGAGGTATTGCTCTAGATTGGCGAGTAACAGGCTCAGCAAGATTCTCATGCCATCATACCGGCATCGGTTGCTTCACCGCCTGCTCAGCCAGCTAGAGGTAAGGGTCAGGTAGCTAGAGGGGGAGGTCAGGCCATTAGAGGTGGAGGTCAGACCGTTAGAGGTGGAGGCCAGCCAGTTAGAGGCCGTCCCAGAGACGCAGTTCAGAGTGGTGGAGCCTAACCCCGATTTTATGCTTTTCTAGCTAGGCCTGAGGCTAAGTCATCTGATGCTGTGATCACATGTTTTTATTCCAGTTTTCCATAGAGATGCTTCAGTTCTATTTGATCCAGGATCTACTTATTCCTATGTGTCCTCCTATTTTGCTTCATATTTGGT
>AWOL01S0027435.1:0-10175 GCA_000715115.1 Nicotiana otophora | reverse complement strand
GGCAGTTGAAAGTTCACGAGAAGAATTATCCTGTTCATGACTTAGAATTGGCAGCCATTGTTCATGCGCTGAAGATTTGGAGGCATTACCTCTACGGTGTCTCGTGTGAGGTATTTACTGATCATCATAGCCTTCAGTATCTGTTCAAACAAAAAGATCTTAATTTGAGGCAGAGAAGATGGTTGGAGTTGTTGAGAGACTATGATAGCACCATTTTGTATCACCCCGAAAAAGCCAATGTGGTGGCCGATGCTTTGCGTAGAAAGGTTGTGAGTATGTGCAGTCTTACGTATATTCCAGTTGGTGAGAGGCCATTAGCTGCAGATGTTCAGACTTTGGCTAATCAGTTTGTGAGGTTAGATGTTTCAGAACCCAGTCGGGTTCTAGCTTGCACAGTCGCTCGGTCTTCTTTATATAAGCACATCAGAGAGACGCAGTATGATGATCCTCATTTACTTGTCCTTAAGGACACGGTGCGGCACAGTGATGCCAAACAGGTTGTTGTGGGGGAAGATGGGGTTCTGCGAATGCAGGGTCGTATTTGTGTGCCTAATGTGGATAGGCTTCGTGAATTAATTCTTGAAGAAGCACACAGTTCCAGGTATTCTATTCATCCATGTACTGCCAAAATATATCAAGATTTGCGGCAACATTATTGGTGGAGGAGAATGAAAAAGGATATAGCTGCATATGTAGCTCGGTGTCTGAATTGTCAGCAAGTTAAGTACGAGTATCAGAGACCTGGTGGTTTGCTTCAAAAGTTAGAAATTCCTAAGTGGAAGTGGGAGCGTATCACTATGGATTTTGTTATTGGGCTCCCACGGACGCAGAGAAAATTTGACTCAGTTTGGGTCATTGTGGAAAGGTTGACCAAGTCAGCACATTTTATTCTAGTGGTAGTTACCTATTCTTCAGAGAGGTTAGCTGAAATTTACATTCGTGAGATTGTCCGCCTTCACGGTGTGCCCGTGTCTATTATTTCAGATCGAGGTACACGGTTTGAGTTGAGTACGTCATTTCATCCACAGACAGACGGACAGTCAGAGCGCACCATTCAGATATTGGAAGATATGCTTCGCGCTTGTGTTATACACTTTGGAGGTTCTTGGGATCATTTCTTGCCACTTGCGGAGTTTGCTTATAATAATAGGTACCGGTCGATCATTCAGATGGCTCCATATGAGGCATTATACGGAAGGCAATGCCGATCGCCAGTTGGTTGGTTTGAACCGGGAGAGGCACGGTTGTTGGGTACCGATTTGGTACAGGATGCCTTAGATAAGGTCAAGATTATTCAGGATCGACTTCGCACAGCTCAGTCCAGGCAAAAGAGTTATGCCGACCGTAAAGTTCGTGATATTGCATTTATGGTTGGAGAAAGAATATTGCTCTGGGTTTAACCTATGAAAGGTGTAATTAGGTTTGAAAGAAGGGCAAGTTGAGCCTTAGGTATATCGGACCCTTTGAAATCCTTGAAAGGGTGGGTGAAATAGCTTACAGGCTTGCATTACCACCTAAATTATCAGCAGTTCATCCGGTGTTCCATGTGTCTATACTCCGAAAATATCATGGTGATCCGTCCCATGTGTTAGATTTCAGCTCAGTCCAATTGGACAAAGATTTGACTTACAAGTAGGAGCCTGTGGCTATTCTAGCCCGGCAGGTCCGACAATTGAGGTCTAAGAGTTATCCTTCAGTTCGGGTGCAATGGAGAGGTCAGCCGGTAGAGGCATCTACCTGGGAGTCCGAGTCGGACATGCGGATTAAATATCCACACTTATTCACCAGCTCAGGTACTTTATTTTTCTAACTCCGTTCGAGCACGAACGTTTGTTTTAGAGGTGGAGGATGTGATGATCCAAAATGTCATCTTTAAATATAATAAGTAATTTTGTGTTCTAAGACCTCAAAAAGCACCATTTCTTATTCCTCGACTTGCGTGCACAGTCCGTAGATTTTTCCGGAAAGTTTTCATGTGAAAAATGGATTAAAATGTGAAATAGAGCTTTAAAACTGAACTGAGTTGACTTTGGTCAACATTTTTAGCAAACGGACCCGGATCAGTGTTTTGACAGTTCCAGTAGCTCCGCATCGTGATTTGATGCTTGGGCGTATGCCCGGAATTTTATTTGGTGGTCCCTAGCTCAAGTTATGGCCATTTAACGGCACTAGCAATTTAAAGGCTAAAGACTTCCAAGTTTGACCACGGGGTTGACTTTTTGATATCGCAGCCGGAATCCGATTATGGAATTTTGAATAGCTCCATTATGTCATTTATGACTTGTGTGCCAAATTTGAAGTCATTCCGGATTCATTTAATATGTTTTGGCACAAAATTTGCAAATTAAAAAGTTTAAAACTCAAAGTCCGAATCGAGGTGTGAATTGCAATTTCGATGTTATTTGATGTGATTTGAGACCCTGAGTAAGTCCGTATTATGTTACAGGACTTGTTGGGATACTTGGATAAGGTCCCGAGGGGCTCGGGTGAGTTTCGAATAGGCCACGGGATATTTTGAACTTAGAAAATTTTGCTGGTATAACTGAACTTGTTGCAGGCCTCTGATCAGGCATCGCAAATGCGAACCAAGCAGGTATGGCAATTGCGAGATTTTTATTGTAATTGCGAAGAAAGCCTAGGCCAGCAGCTCTCGCAATTGCGAGTTTATCTTCGCAATTGCGAAGGGCCAATTGTCGCAAATGCGACATAATATTCGCATTTGTGAAGGCAGCGGGATTGTGAAGGGCATTGCAATTGCGAGTGTTTCTTTGCATTTGCGATCTTCGCATTTGCGAAGCTCAGGTCGCAATTGCGACACCTGCAGCTGAACAAAATGACTTTTGGACGGGATTTTTGATTCATTTCCCAAATCTTCAAAACCTAAAACCTCAAGAGGCGATTTTGGGTGATTTTCACGGGAAAACATTGTGGTAAGTGTTTCTTATCCTATATTGATTATATTTCATGATTTTATACTCATTTATATCATGAATCCGTGAATTTATGGAAGTAAAATCAGATTTTTCTAAAATCTTCCAAAAACGAAAATTTAAGATTTGAAGGTCCATTTGATATCAGAATTGGATAATTTTTGTATGGTTGGACTCGTCTCGGAATAGGTGTTCGGATTTCATAAGTTTTTCCGAGATTTGAGACATGGGTCCCACTGCCGAATATTTTAATGAATTTCAGATTTTATCCGAAAAATTAGTAAATTCATATGAAATTAATTCCTATGATTAGTATTGAATATATCGAATTGGTTGTGAATAGATTTGAAGCTTTTGGAGACAAATTTAAAAGAAAAAGTTGTGGTTGAGTAATTGATTGGAATTTGCCAAGCGAGGTAAGTGTCGTGTTTAACCTTGACTTGAGGGAATAGAACCCTTAAATTATTTGTTATGTCAAATGCATGTGAACGACGTATAGGCGAGGTGACGAGTGTCTATACGTCGTCAAATTAATTGTTTGCCTACTTACTTGAAAAATCATAAATCTTTTTAAATCATGAATTAATTGTTTCTCTCCTATTCTTTGTCAAATATTAATTCTTGAATTCTTGTATTAATTGTTACATGCTATGTGAATTATGTGTCTTAATTGTTATTTGACATTTAGCATATTATACATTAAATTGTCTATTTTCTCTCTGATTTTCATAATAACTTGCTATTTGTCATTGTTTGTTTCATAATTAAATCATAATTATCGTATGCTTGTTGTCTTATAATTTTATATTAATTGTTACATTTATTGGGAAATTTCTTCTAGAAGAATTAGTAAATGAATAAATTGGAGGAGTGGGTTGCACGCGACAACAGAATTGATCGAAATGAATAAATTAGAGGATCGGGTTGCACGCCACAACAGACTTATTAAAAAGTCCATATTGGAGGATCGTGTTGCCCGTCGCAACAGACTTATTAAAAAGTCCATATTGGAGGATCGGTTGCACACCGCAACAGACTTACTAAAAGTCAATATTTGGGGGATCGGATTGCACGCCGCAATAGACTTATTGAAAAGTCAATATTGGGGGTCGAATTGCACTCCGAAATAGACTTATTGAAAAGTCAATATTGGGGGATCGGATTGCACGCTGCAACAGACTTATTTAAAAGTCTATATATATATACTTAATTGAAATAAATATATGACAGACTTGATTAAAAGGAAAATATTGGGAGAGCAGGTTGCACGCTGCAACAGAATTGAATGTGAATATATTGTGAGAGCCGATTGCACGCTGCAACAGAATTGGTTGAAATAATAATGGATTATGACTACTGGGTTGGCTTCAATTATTATAAATGAGTTACCTAATTTATTTCTATTATTTGTTGTTGTTATTAATATTACGTACAGGTTAATGTAAGTGAACCGCCTTAGCCTCGTCACTACTTCGTCGAGGTTAGGCTCAGCACTTACCAGTACATGGGTCGGTTGTACTGATACTACACTCTGCACTTCTTGTGCAGATTTTGGAGTTGGTCCCAGCGGCGTACCATAGACATGCTCGGATTTCAGCTACCAGAGGAGACTTGAGGTATAACTGCATGGCGTCCGCAGTTCTGAAGTCTCCGTCTATTTTACTTTAGCTGTGTGTTTATTTCCAGACAACTTTATTTTAGTCAGACCTTTATTTGTATTTATTCTAGAAGCTCGTGCACTTGTGACACCAATTATGGGATGGTATTTAGACACCGTTATTTTTATGGATTATTTCACTATATTTCAAACTTGCTTCCGCATTTGCTTCCTTGTTATTAATAAATTTAAAATTGTTTTAAAAATGGATCATATTATTCCAACGTTGGCTTGCCTAGCAAGTGAAATGTTAGGGGCCATCACGGTCCGAAGGTGGGAATTTTGGGTTGTGACAGTATTTAGGCATGGAAAACAGACGATTTAATAACTTTTCACAATTTTTCAATTTACTATGCAATAATGCCTAAGACTTTATTTCAATGAAATTTGCACGTATAAGCCCGAGTACGTACTCGTCACCTCGCATACACGGCTTTTCACATTTCACAAATGGCACATAAGACTCAATGCCTAAGGAATAATTCCATCACTCGAGGTTAAGTATGACACTTACCTCTTTTAAGTTATGCCGATATTCCAAAATCGCCTTCTTGCTTGAATTGACCTCCGAACAGCTCAAATCTACCCAAATTAATTGTATAACTTCATTAACATTCATCGAAAATAATTCCGGATAATAATACGTCGACTTAAAAATTTATTTCAAAAAGTCAACAAAACTCAACGCGGGCCAGTTGAGGGAGAGGAAGGCTCGAGATTTGGACCAAGTGAGATGTATCAAGGACGAAGATGGTAGAGTATTGATGGAAGATGCCCAGATTAAGAGGAGATGGCAGACTTACTTTNTTTTTTTTTTTAAGCCGAGGGTCTTTCGGAAACAGCCTCTCTACTCTTTCGGGGTAGGGGTAAGGTCTGCGTACATACTACCCTCCCCAGACCCCATTAATGGGATTCTACTGGGTTGTTGTTGTTGTTGTAACAAAAGTCAACGCGGGACCCGCCCCTCGGAACCCGGCATAATTTTTATAAAATCCGAACACCCATTCCAATAGAGTTCAACCATACCAATTTGATCGAATTCCAATAACAACTCAACCTCTAAATCTTAAATTTTCGTTTTTGAAAGATTTTACAAAAGTCTTGATTTCCCTCCATTTAATCCGAATTAAACGATGAAGCTAATCATAGATTCATGAAATATAATCGCTTTATGATATAGAACACTTACCCTAACCAAGTTTATGCTGAATCCCTCCAGAAGCGCCCAAATCCGAGCTCCAAAAATTTCAAAACGAAATGCCAAAAATGACCAAGTTCAATCCTTATGTTTCTGCCAGTTTTGCACCTGCAGGCCATTTTATCGCACCTGCGAGCTCGCTTTTGCGAGAAACTTCTCGCTTCTGCGAATGTCCACTGACCACTACCCTCTCGTGCTTGCAGTAAAGTTCCACTTCTGCGTCCTCGCAGGTGCGGAAACATGTTCGTACCTACGACCACTGCCCACGCTTGCTCCTTTCGCTTCTGCGGCCTCAACCTCGCATCTGTGATTGCGCAGGTGCGGAAGGCTGTCCGCATCTATGACCTTTGCCCAGTCCTGCCCAGGCCGCATCTGCGATTAAATCCTTGCTTCTGCGAGGTCGCACCTGCACCCAAATTTCCGCAGGTGCGAATCCAATAGCTGCTGCCATTTTCCAGCAGCTTCTTCCAAGTCTGAATTGCTCCGTTAACCTTTCGAAATCTACTCGAGGTCTCCGAGACCTCAACCAATTATACCAACATGTCCCAAAATACAATACGAACTTAGTCAAGGCTTCAAACCACATCAAACAATGCCAGAATTACTAATCGCGCATCGAATCGAATTATAAGTTTTCAAATCTTTCAACTTCTATATTTTGGGCCGCGATATATCAAATCAATCCGGAATGACTTCAAAATTTTCACACAAGTTATAATTGACGTAAGGGAGCTATTCCCATTTTTGGAATCGAAATTCGACCTCGTTATCAAAAATTCATCCGTCGGTAGGATTTTCCAAAATCTTCTATTTTCCAACTTTCGCCAAAATGTGTCTAATTGTCCTACGGACTTCCAAATCCAATTCCAAACATACGCCTAAGTACGAAATCATCATACGAAGCTATATCCATCATCTAAATTCCATTCCGGGGTCGTTTGCTCAAATTTCAACTCCCCGGTCAACTCTTTCCATTTAAGCTTCAAAATGAGAATTTATTTTTAAATTAATTTCCGAATCTTCCGAAAACCAAACTCGACCGCACACGCGGGTCATAATATATATTGCGAAGCTTCTCGAGACTTTAAGTCACTGAACGGGGCGTAAGTTCTTAAAACGACAAGTCGGGTCGTTACATTCTCCGCCTCTTAAACAAACGTTCATCCTCGAACGTTCTAAGAATTATTCTGAGGTTACCAAATTGATGATTTTACTTTTACACATATACTCACGGTTGATTCCACACTACCGTATTTGAGATAAGCGTGCAAACATCATCTCATTTGAGTTTATTTGTTTTATCCATATTTGTAAACTTTAAGATCAATTTCTTACACTCCAACATTTCAAAAGGTCTGATTTTTCACAATAACGCACGGTATTAGTCTCAACTAGCTATAGCAACTCATGCCTACGCTCACATCAATATTTCTTGATAGTGTTGAAGTACTTCAAAAATTTTTTGGGGTGTTTCATTCTTCCCCGCTTAGGGTCATTCGCCCTCAAACACATAACATAATTTATCTCTTTCTTTGCAAATCTCAATCCTTCAAATTTTACTAACTCTCAAATTTTTCAGAAATTCCGGCAGAGTCTCCCCTGTAATTGGGCCTATCCACCTGCCAGAGTAACACCAAAATAACTCCTAACAACACATCCACAATGTATATATCAATAACACCAATCTCAGCATTACAAGCACTGTATTATCATAATGATATCAGGACATGAAGCACATCACATGTATGCTCATCACCACATATCTGGTCTTAAAAGATGTTCATAATTAATTCAAGCATCATTAATTAATTTCATATTAACGACCACCTCATTTCGCATTTTCACAACACTGACAACGGAATGTGAGGCATGAAGACCTCACGATTACTTACTCGGATTAATGAGTCGCATTTAACGCCACCTGGGCACTCACCTCATAGGCTAATACTCAATGTTTACACCACAAAAATGGCTGAATATGAACAGAAATATATACAAGAATTATCAAATAAGCATAACATGCATGACTCCCTTGTCCTTATTACACAAATTAAATTTCATAAGGGAGAATTTTAAACTCATAAACATTTCACCACAAGGACCTTGTCCTTATATAACTTCCATCGCGGCTTGCAGCCCAGTTTAAATATTTCACATCATGTAACAATGCGAGGATCTCGTCCTCAAATTCGAATAACAATTATGTTGCACATTGTGCCAACTGAAATTTTCAATTTCTTTTCTTTCTTCTTTTCAATATATTTCATAAACAATTTTCACAACATATAATGAACCCTCATACCGGTAGGGCGTATAATGCATAAAAATTGGAATCAATTATTTCGAAACAGATTAAACCCAATGTATTGAATAATAAAATTTTGTTTTTGGACTTATAGTCCTCAATGGTGCACAAATATAACATGACAGACACATGCTCACATCTTTAAATCTCCCAACGGGGATACACATATAAGTGGGTCACAAATTTACGAAGCTCACCCATAAACGGAGCATAATAGGAGGACTCACCTCAATATTTAGAACCGAATCAAATTAAGGGAAATTATCCTTTTATAATAAAAATCAAGATTGTACCTGCGTCGACACCATCTGGTGTATTGGCCTCAGCTAAATCATAGTGATCAAATCAACGGGTCGGGCCTCCACCTCTTAGGCACCCACTACCCGCCTTTCCTCCACCCCTAACTGACTGTACACGTGGAGAAAAGCTGGAATAAAGCTTGTAGCTGGAGTGTTCTGATGAAATCCACCCCTCCCATGTCTGGGACATTCTCTCATGATATGCCTAGTATCACCACACTCATAACAACCCCTCTGAGGTCGCGACTGCTCATACTGAGTCTGTGCCGGATAACTGGAATAACCACTGTAAGAATCTCGTATCGGTGGTGTACTATAAACTTGATCACTCTGAGTAATCTGATGTGTGGACTGAGTTGACCAACTTCTCGAGCATCCGCTATAATGGGTTCTAGATAAAGAGTAAAATCCACTAAAACACCCTCAATCTTCCTTGCAATCTCTACTACTTGTTGAAATGGAGCATCCATTTGCAACTCTCTAGCCATGCATATTTTAATATCATAATCGAGCCCGTCAATGAATCTGCGGACCCGTTCTCTGATTGTAGGAACTAAGATAGGTGCATAACGGGCTAACTCACTGAACCTGATAGCATATTCTGACACTGTCATAGTTCCCTGACGCAACCGTTCAAACCCTGTGCGCCATGCATCTCTGAGAGTCTGGGGAACAAACTCTTTCAAGAACATTTCCAAAAATTGAGCCCAAGTTGGTGGTGTGGCATCGGCTGTTCTACCTTCTTCATAGATTTTCCACCACCGATACTCTATGCCTGACAATTGAAATGTAGTAAAGTCAACTCTGCTCACCTCTACAATACCCATGGTGCAGAGAATACAGTGACAATTTTCTAGAAATTCTTGGGCATCCTCGGTAGCTGTGCCACTAAAGGTAGGTGTGATAACCCAAAAGGCCATCTTATATTTTAGAACTCGAATCTGCGCTCTTAAGCCTTAAAAATCTTGATTTTTTACCCTCCTCAATTTGCGTGCGCAGTCCGGGCAGGTTTCCGAAAAGCCTTCATGTTGTAAACTAATGAAAATAAGAATTTCTGCCTTAAAAGTTGATTTTAGTTGACTTCGGTCAACATTTTTGATAAACAGGCCAGGATCCATATTTTGACGGTCCCGGTGGGTCCGTATCGAATTATGGGACCTAGGCGTATGCCCGGAATCGAATTCGGAGGTCCCTAACTCAAGTTATGAATTTTTGATGAAAATTAAAAGTCTGAAAATTAATTATTTTTAACAATTGATTGATGTTTGGCATTGTTAGTACGGGGTTCGTATTTTGGTTTCTGAGCCCGATACAGGTAAATTATGATATTTAAGACCTGTCTGTGAAATTTAGTGAGAAACGGAGTTGATTTGACGTGATTCGGACGTCCAGTTGAGAAAATAGTAATTTTAAAGTGTTCTAGAGAGTCTCAATTGATTTGGTGTTAAATGCATAGTTCTAGGTGTTATTTTGGCAATTTGATCATGCGAGCAAGTTTGTATGATGTTTTTAGACTGGTGTGCATGTTTGGTTTCGAGCCCTGAGGGCTCGAGTGAGTTTCGGATAGGCCACAGGATGTTTTGGACTTTGGAAATCTGGTTTTTCTGCACAGTCTGTATTCTGGCATGTCCTTCTTCGCGTTCGCGAAGGTACTCTCGTGAACGTGAAGAGTAAACTGGGCAGCTGAGGATTTCGTCATCGCAAACGCGAAGACTTGGTCGCGAACGCGAAGCGATGGGGGCGTTACCCTTCGCGAACGCGACAAGCCCATCGCGAACCCGAAGTG
>AWOL01S0027434.1:9656-20540 GCA_000715115.1 Nicotiana otophora | reverse complement strand
CACTTCGGGTTCGCGATGGGCTTGTCGCGTTCGCGAAGGTACTCTCGTGAACGTGAAGAGTAAACTGGGCAGCTGAGGATTTCGTCATCGCAAACGCGAAGACTTGGTCGCGAACGCGAAGCGATGGGGGCGTTACCCTTCGCGAACGCGACAAGCCCATCGCGAACCCGAAGTGTTAGGCACTGGGGAGGGGCAGACATCTTTTTCTTCATCGCGAATGCGAACAATGACTCGCGAACGCGAAGACCAGGGAAGGGTAGCCTATGCGAATGCGAGCACTATTTTGCGAATGCGAAGGCTTAGCAGCCCATACACTTCGCGAACGCTACAGTGCTCTCGCGAATGCGATGAACACTGTCGCCCAGCACTTAACAAAACCCAAAAATGGGATTTTAGCCGAAAACGCATTTTTCTCAAAAACCAAATGGGGAGAGGCGATTTTTCAAGAGTTATTTCCTCCCCAAATTGTTGGTAACTGATTCTAAACTATTTTCTTTCAATTACCCATTACATTTCTTGAATTTTCAACCTAAAATCTAGAGTTTTCATGGTAGAATTAGGGGTTAGGGTAGAAACTAGGGACTTCAGGAATTTGGGGATTTAGAGCTCAATTGGAGGTCGGATTCCAAAGCTAATTACATATTCGGGCTCGGGGGTGAATGGGTAAAAGGATTTTGGTCTGAACCTCGGGTTTTGACCAAGCGGGGCTGGGGTCAATTTTTTTACTTTTTGGAGAAAATTTAATTTATGCAATATAATTGATTCCTTTAGCAATATTCGATATTATTGAGTCATTTTTGAATAGATACGAGTGGTTTGGAGGTGAATTCCAAAGGAAAAGCAGTGATTGAGAATTAAGTGGCCTTCAGAGTGAGGTAAGTGTTGTGTCTAACCCTGACTTGGGGGAATTAGGAACCTTAAATTACTTGCTAAGTGAAATTCATGTGAGCGGCGTATATGTGAAGTGACGAGTACTTATGCGCCTCCAAAGTTACCTGTTTTCCATATTTCTCAATTTTTCTTATATTGTCTCATTCCTATGCCTAATTTCGATGTGTTATACTAGTGTTGTTCAATTTATCATTCTTATCATGTTTACGGATTTTTTTGTGATAATTGAGTTTTTATTTCAAAGTTGAGATTGATGTTATGGAACCAACTATTGAGGTAAGGTTTGTACTTGTTATTCTATCTCCCTGTTGATATTTATCCATTGCATTATGGTAAGGGAGAGTGTTAATGCATGAAGGGTGATGCAGTTCCATATTGTGAGTGTTAATGCACGAAGGGTGATGCCGTGCCATATTGTGAGTGTTAATGCACGAAGGGTGATGCCGTGCCATATTGTGAGTGTTAATGCATGAAGGGTGATGCCGTGCCATAAAATGAGAGTTAATGCACGAAGGGTGATGTCGTGCCGTTTCTATTTATTTTATGGTGAGATTGATAGTTAAAGCATGAAGGGTGATGCCGTGCATTTTTCCTTATTGTATTCACTATTCCTATTGATTCATGGTATATTGACTGCTCCGGTGATCACTCTGTTGTAGTTCTTTATCTTGTATTCCCCTCAGTATGTTCCCCTCCCGACACTTCCTGTTTGGTTCTTCATTTCTGTTATTTGCATATACACTGTTAAATTGTACTGGTTGATTTTAGGTGCCTTGCCTTAGCCTCATCACTACTTCGTCGAGGTTAGGCTCGACACTTACCAGTACATGGGGTCGGTTGCACTCTGCACTTTCTGCGCAGTTTTTGATACCTGCTCAGGTTGATCGAGATTTGCTACTGGTCCGCTGTCCGGAGTGTCAAGGTAGATCTGTCGGCGTTCATAGACCTTGAAGTCCCCATCTATCTTTTATGTCCTACTGTTGTCTTTCATTCATACAGTTATATTTCTTTCAGACTATTACTTGTAGTAAATTCTAGAATGCTCGTGAATTGTGACTCCAGATCCGGATGGTAGTAATTAATACAGTTTTATGATATTCCTCACTTAATATATTTCATCTTAGTTAATTATGGTTATTTACTGAATGGAAATAAGCAATTCGTTTAACCATTTTTCTAACATTGGCTTGCCTAGCAAGTGAAATGTTAGGCGCTATCACGGTCCTGTCGGTGGAAAATTTCGGGTCGTGACAGTAGGTGGACTATACCTCAGAAACCTTTCAAGTCTCTTTTGTTCTTCTTCTGATGCCTCAGGCTTGACCTCAGGCCGACCCAGAATAATAGGTTATATCGGTACTACACCCGAAACCTGACCAACGTGAACCTGCTGCTCTGGAGTTGTGCTAGGAGTCTGAGTTACTCCCCCAATCTGTAAAATATTTGGTACAACAGAGATCAATCCCGCCTGATTAATGTACCAAACATACCAGGAACTGTGCTAAGGTCTCCTGAAGTCCGGGGGTAACAACAGGTGCTTCTGGTACCTGTCCCCCAACTGGAGCTACTAGTGGCTCCTCAACTGTTGTTCTGATAGGTGCTCTAGTCGCAGCACGTGCCCTTCCTCGACCTCTACCTCGGCCTCTATCTTGGCCCTGGCCTCTTGCAACCCTACCAGTATGTGCGGATGCCGGCTCAGCTAACCCAGTAGCACGTGTCCTCACCATCTGTGAGAGAATGGAGATACAAAAGTTCAAATTCCAAATGCAACAAATTCCGCACAACAGGAATGAAAGAAATATAAATTTCCTAGCAGTTCTATAGCCTCTCGAAGATAAGTACAGACGTCTCAGTACCGATCCGCAAGGCTCTACTAAACTCGTTCGTGACTGGTAGAACCTATGAACCTAGAGCTCTGATACCAACTTGTCACGACCCAAAATCCCACTACAGGCGTTGTGATGGCATCTAGGCTCTAAGACTAGGTAAGCCGATTTCTATTACATTTTGAAGGCATTTTGTTTTTTGAATTAAAATCTAGCAGCAGAAATATTTACAATACACAACCTCCTAAGACTGGTAGTACTGAGTCACGAACTCTAATTGAATACATGAAATAATCACGAGGACCGAATATACAATACTGTTTGATTACAAATTAACAGTACAATGAAATGAAAAGACTCCAAGGGACTGTGACGGCCAAGCAGCTCTACCTTGAATCCTTATGATCTCGCTTTAACTCTGCTCAAGTCTGATATCTTTAATACCTGGCTCTGCACAAAAATGTGCAGAAGTGTAGTGTGAGTACGCCACGATCGGTACTCAGTAAGTATCAAGACTAACCTCAATGGAGTAGAGATAAGGTACAGCCAAGACACTCACTAGTCTAATAACCTATACAATATAATATACAAAATAATAGGAAACAAATAACAATAGGGCAGCATGAGACTGTGATGACCCAAAAGATCATCTTATGTTTTAGAACTCGAATCTATGCTCTTAAACCTTAAAAATCTCATTTTTACCCTGCTCGATTTGTGTGCGCAGTCTGGGCAGGTTTTCGAAAAGATTTTATGTTGAAAATTGATGAAAATAAGAATTTATGCCTTAAAAGTTGATTTTAGTTGACTTCGGTCACTATTTTTGGTAAATAGGCTCGGATCCGCGCTTTGACCATCTTGAGAGGTCCGTATCGAATTATGGGACCTGGGCTATGCCCGGAATCGAATTCGGAAGTCCCTAGCTTGAGTTATGAATTTTTGATGAAACTTATAAGTTTGGAAATTATTTGTTTTTAAGAATTGATTGATTTTTGGCATTGTTAGTATCGGGTCCGTATTTTTGTTCCGGAGCCCGGTACAAGTTCGTTATGATATTTAAGACTTGTTTGTGTAATTTGGTGAGAAACAGAGTTGATTTGAAGTGATTTAGACGTCCATTTGAGAAAATAGAAATTTTAAAGTGTTCTTGAGAATTTTATTTGATTTGGTGCTAAATTCATAGTTCTAGGTATTATTTTGACGATTTGATTGTGCGAGCAGGTCCGTATAATGTTTTTAGACTTATGTGCATATTTGGTTTGGAGCCCCGAGGGCTCAGGTGCGTTTCAGATAGGCTACGAGGTGATTTGCTCTTTGAAATTCTGAGATTTGTGCTGCAGCAGCTGTTCTAGGTGCCCTTCTTCGCGTTCGCGTCGGTAGTGTCGCGAACTCGAAAGGTAAAATGGGGAAAGAGAATTTTCTTCTTCGCGAACGCGAAGGACTGGTCGCAAACACAAAGCGTTGGGGGTGGTACCCTTCGCGAACGCGATAGTTTAAGGGATCTGGGGGATGGGTCATGTTCTTCTATGCGAACGCATCCACGGGGTCGTGAACGCGAAGGCTTGGGGGAAGCTGCCTTACGCAAACGCGTAGAAAGACTCGCGAACGTGAAGGCCTTAGGCCACTGTGCATGGCAAACGCGACAGGCCTCTCGCGAACGCGATGAAGGCCTGTCCAGTGACTTAAAACAGACTCCAAACACGGGTTTAAGCCATTTCTTCAACATTTTAAAAGAACCAAACGGGTAGAGGCGATTTTCAAGAGTCATGTTCTTCCCCAAATTGTTGGTATGTGATTCTAAACCATTTTCTTTCAATTACCCATTACATTTCTTGAATTTTCAACCTAAAATCTAGAGTTTTCATGGTAGAATTAGGGGTTAGGGTAGAAACTAGGGATTTCGGGAATTTGGGGATTTAGACCTCAATTTGAGATCGAATTCCAAAACCAATTATATATTCGGGCTCGGGGATGAATGCGTAAATGGATTTGGGTCCGAATCTCGAGTTTTGACCAAGCGGGCCCGGGGTCGCTTTTTCGACTTTTTGAAGGAAACTTTGTGAAATTTAACTTATGCAATATAATTGATTCCTTTAGCAATATTTGATATTATTGAGTCATTTTTGAATAGATACGAGTGGTTTGGAAGTGAATTCCAAAGGAAGAGTTGTGATTGAGAATTAAGTGGCCTTCGGAGCGAGATAAGTATTGTGTCTAACTTTGGCTTGAGAGAATAGGTATTGTGTAAGTATTTGCTACTTGTTTTGTTGTTGAATACGATGTATAGTTGAGGTGAAGAGCATCTATACGTTGTTGTCGAGTTATAGCAAGCGAGTGAAATTCCATTTCTTGCAAATATGTAGTCTTAAATCTTGTTATCCATGCTTATTGTTGTTGTTGAAATGTTGGGAGACTTGTATCTGGTTCCACCAAGGTCGATAAAATTGTGAATATTGATTAGAGGTTGAGATGTTAAATTGTGAAAGTAATCATTGATGAAATATTGATTTTTTGTGAAACTTCTCTCTATCCGTTGTTATTGATTCTGTGAATTGTGAGGAAGAGTGTAAAGCACGAAGGGTGATGCCGTGCATAATTTATTTATATTGCGAGGAAGAGTGTAAAGCACAAAGGGTGATGCCGTGCATGATTTATTTATATTGTGAGGAAGAGTGTAAAGCACGAAGGGTGATGTTGTGCATGATTTATTTATATTGTGAGGAAGAGTGTAAAGCACGAAAGGTGATGCCGTGCATGATTTATTTATATTGTGAGGAAGAGTGTAAAGAACGAAGGGTGATGCCGGGCATGAATTATTTATATTATGAGGAAGAGAGTAAAAGCACGAAGGGTGATGCCGTGCAGTCTTATTTGTTTTTTGGTGAGGTTGAGAGTAAAAGCACGAAGGGTGTTGCCGTGCAGTTTTCCTTGCTGTCTTAATTGTTCAATTCGTTTAAGGATTTCTGGTTTAATTCTGTCTTTTCATTATTCTCACTCTTTATGTTGTATTCCCCCACTGTATGTTTCCCTCCCATTATTTCTGCATTATTTCCTTATTTACTGTTGTTTCCACTAGCATGATTATACTGTTCAGGTTATATGTGGGTGTCTTGTCCTAGCCTCGTCACTACTTCACCGAGGTTAGACTCGACACTTACCGGTACATGAGTTCGGTTGTATTGATGCTGCACTCTACACTTTCTGTGCAGATTTTGATACCGGCTCAGGTTGATCGTGATTTGTTATTGGTCCGCTGTCCGGAGACTCAAGGTAGATCTGTCGGCGTTCACAGACCTTGAAATTCTCGTCTATCTTTTATGTCCTACTGTTTTCTATCATTCAAACAGTTGTATTTCTTTCAGGCTATTACTTGTAGTAAATTCTAGAATGCTCGTGAATTGTGACTCCAGATCCGGGTGGTAGTAGTTAATACAGATTTATGATATTCCGCACTTATTATATTTCATCTTAGTTAATTATTATTAATTATTGAATGGAAATAAGGAATTGGTTAATGATTCTCTAACGTTGGCTTACCTAGCAAGTGAAATGTTAGGCGCCATCACAGTACCGTCGGTGGGAAATTCGGGTCGTGACAATTGGTATCAGAGTACTAGGTTGCCTATGTCTCACGATTCACGAGCAAGCTTAGTAGATTCTGGAGGATCGGTACGGAGACGCCTGTGCTTATCTTCCAGAGGCTATGAAGTCTAGGAACATGTTACACTTCTTTTCTTCTCTGTCGTGTGATTTTGGTTTCTCAATGCTGATTGAACGCTTCTACTCTTATTCCCTCGCAGATGGCGAGAACATGTACTGCTTCCTCAGATGAGCAACAGCTAGAGCCTCCCGTGGCAGCTTCTACGCGGGGCAGAGGTCGAGTCCGAGGCCGTGCCAGAGGCCAAGGCAGGGGAAGGGCTCAGCCTAGAGCTCGAGCAGCAGCCCCAGCAGTGGAGCCTCAGATAGAGCTTGACGAGGAGCTTCCAGCCCAGACTCTTCCTACCGGACCAGCTCAGGTTCCGGAGGGGTTCATTGCTACCCTAGTACTTCGGGACGCTTTGGTCCATTTGGTGGGCCTTATTGAGAGTGTGGCCCAGACTAGCGCATATCCCATGGCACCAGCAGTCTCTCAGGCTGGAGGAGGAGCCCAGACTCCCACCACTCCCTCTTCGGAGCAGATAAGTATCAGGCTCCAGCAGCTCAGCCAATCGGATTAGTTCAGCCGGTTATTGTGGCACAGGTCGAAGATGAGCCAGCTATGTCTTTTGAGGTCTTATGGAGATTAGACAGGTTTATCAAGATCTTTACTGTTCACTTCAGTGGTGCTCCTTCAGAGGATGCCCAGAAGTATCTTGACAGCTGTCATGAGGTTTTACGAAACATGGGTATAGTGAAGACCAATGGGGTCGATTTTTCTGTATTTCAAATGACTGGTTCCGCCAAGAAATGGTGGAGAGATTACTTGTTGACCAGACCAGCTGGGCCGCCTGCTCTTACTCGGGACCAGTTCTCTCAGCTCTTAATAGAGAAGTTTCTGCCTATCACATTGAGAGGGGAGCGTCGCTCTCAGTTCGAGCGTCTCCAGCAGGGCAGTATGACTGTTACCTAGTATGAGACCTATTTTTTGGATTTGGCCCGTCATGTTATTCTCCTGCTTCCCACTGAGAGAGAGAGGGTGGGGAGGTTTATTGATGGACTTGCTTAGCCTATCAGATTGAAGATGGTTAAGGAGACTGGAGTGAGATTTCTTCTCAGGTAGCTGCTAATGTTTCCAGACAAGTCGAACAGGTTCTTACTCAGGGAGGTCAGGAGTTTGACAAGATACCTCGTCATTCCAGTGAGTTCAGCGGTGCCTCACCTAGAGGAAGGAGTACTTTTGGTAGAGGCCAACCTCCTAGGCAATTTCATTCAGCGCTCCAGGCATCCCACGGTGCCTCAGGTGGTCGTGGCCCTCAAATGCATTATTCCGACAAGCTAGCCTACAGTGCACCACCAGCTCCTATTAGTGAACCTCCACTCCAGACTCATCAGGGTGGTTATTCAGGTCAACAGGGTCAGTTTTAGGGTCAGCAGTCACAGCAGCCAAAGTTATGTTATGTTTGTGGTGATCCGAGGCACATTGCTAGATTTTTCCCTCGGGCAACGGGCAACATACAGCATCAGAGTTCTCGTGCCATGGTTTCGGCACCAGTTATTGAACCACCTGCTCAGCCAGCTAGAGGCCAGGGTCAGGCAGCCAGAGGTAGAGGCAAGACTGTTAGAGGTGGAGGTCAGGCCGTTAGAGGTGGAGATCAGCCAGCTAGAGGTCGTCCCAGGGACGTAGTTCAGGGTAGTGGGGCCCAGCCCCGGTGTTATTCTTTACCAGCCAGGACTGAGACTGAGTCATCTGACGCTTTTATCACAAGTACTGTTTCAGTTTGCAGTAGAGATGCTTCAGTTCTATTTGATCCGGGATCTACTTACTCCTATGTGTCATCCTATTTTGCTTCTTGTTTGGTTATGCCCCGTGATTATTTGAGTGCTCTTGTGTATGTGTCCACACCAGTGGGAGATGATATTGTTGTATATCGTGTTTATCGTTCGTGTGTGGTCACCATTGGGAGTCTTGAGACTCGCATAGTTCTTCTACTTCTCAACATGGTTGATTTTGATGTCATACCAGGTATGGATTGGCTATCACCTTATCATGCTATATTAGATTGTCACGCCAAGATGATGACCTTAGCCTTGCAGGGGTTGCCTCGATTAGAGTGGAGGGGGAATCTTGGTCATTCTGCTAGCAGGGTTATCTCTTATGTGAAGGCTCGGCATATGGTCGAGAAGGGGTGTCTAGCTTATTTGGCTTATGTCCGCGATTCTAGTGCGGAGGTTCCTTCCATAGATTCGATGTCGGTTGTTCGTGAGTTTCTAGAGGTGTATCCTGCAGACCTGCCGGGGATGCCACACGACAGGGATATTGATTTCTGCATCGACATGGCTCCGAAAACTCAACCTATTTCCATTCTTCCATATAGCATGGCCGCACCAGAGTTGAAAGAATTGAAGGAGCAGTTGCAATATTTTCTTGATAGGGGCTTCATTAGACCTAGCGTCTCGCCCTGGGGTGCACCGGTGTTGTTTGTGAAGAAGAAAGATGGATCGATGAGGATGTGTATAGATTATCGGCAGTTGAACAAAGTCACCACCAAGAAAAAATGTCCATTGCTGAGGATGGATGATTTATTTGATCAGCTTCAGTGTGCCAAGGTGTTTTCAAAGATTGATTTGATATCTGGCTACCATCAATTGAGGATTAGGGCATCTGATGTTCCTAAGACAGCTTTTCGGACTCGGAATGGGCATTATGAATTTCTTGGGATGTCATTTGGGCTGACAAATGCCCCAGCAGCATTCAGGATTTGATGAACCGGGTGTTCAAACCATACTTGGATTCCTTTGTGGTTGTGTTTATTGATGATATCTTGACCTACTCCCACAGTCGAGAGGAGCATGAGCAGCACCTTCAGATCGTTCTTCAGACTATGAAAGACAGCCGATTATATGCTAAGTTCTCAAAATACGAGTTTTGATTGGGTTCAGTTGCTTTCTTGGGTCACACTGTATCAGCAGAGGGTGTTCAGGTGGATCCTAAGAAGATTGAGCGAGTTCAGAACTGGCCTAGACCCACATCAGCTATAGAGATTCGTAGTTTCCTGGGTTTGGCGGGCTATTACCATTGATTTGTGGAGGGGTTTTCATCCATAGCAGCCCCGTTGATCAGATTTACCCAGAAAGGTGCCCCGTTCAGGTGGTCAGACGAGTGTGAAGCGAGCTTTCAGAAGCTCAAGACTGCTTTGACTACGGCACCGGTATTGGTATTACCCACAGTTTCAGGATCTTATACAGTATACTGTGACGTATCTCGTATGTGTCTGGGAGCGGTATTGATGCAGGGTGGCAAGGTTATTGCATATGCTTCACGACAACTGAAGGTTCACGAGAAGAATTACCCTGTTTATTATCTAGAACTAGTAGCCATTGTTCATGCGCTGAAGATTTGGAGGCACTATCATTACGGCATGCCATGTGAGGTATTCACTGATCATCGGAGCTTGGAGTAATTGTTCAAGTGGAAGGAACTCAATTTGAGGTAGAGAAGGTGGTTGGAACTATTGAAAGACTATGATATCACCATATTGTATCATCCCGGGAAGGCCAATGTGGTGGCCGATGCTTTGAGTAGAAAATCAGCTAGTATGGGTAGCCTTACATATATATCAGTGGGTGAGAGACTGCTTGCATTGGATGTTCAGGCCTTGAAAAACCAGTTCGTGAGGTTGGATGTTTCTGAGCCGAGCCGTGTTCTAGCTTGTACAGTTGTTCGGTCTTCTTTGTTTAAGCACATCAGAGATCAGCATGATGACGATCCTCATTTACTTGTCCTTAGAGACACAGTGCGGCACGGTGGTGCCAAGCAGGTTACTGTTGGAGATGACACAGTTTTGAGGATGCAGGGTCGTATCTGTGTGCCTAATGTGGATGGACTTCATGAGTTGATCCTTGAGGATTCCCCCAGTTCCCGGTATTCTATTCATCTGGGCATCGCCAAGATGAATCGGGACTTGAGGGAGCATTATTGGTGAAGGCGAATGAAGAAGGACATAGTTTACTATGTAGCTCGGTGCCTAAATTGCCAGTAGGTAAAGTGTGAGCATCAGAGACCTGGTGGTTTACTTCATAGGTTAGATATCCCTAAGTGGAAGTGGAAGCGTATCACTATGGATTTTGTTGTTGGTCTCCCACGGATTTAGAGGAAGTTCGATGCAGTTTGTGTTATTGTGGATAGGCTGACTAAGTCAGCGCATTTCATTCCTGTGGCAGTTACCTATTCCTCGGAGTGTTTAGTAGAGATTTATATTCGGGAGTTCGGCCGTCTTCTCGGTGTGCCCGTGTCTATCATTTTGCGATCAAGGTACGCAGTTTACCTCACACTTTTGGAGGGCAGTTCAGTGTGAGTTAGGTACGCGGGTTGAGTTGAGCATAACATTTCATCCTCAGACAGATGGGAAATCCGAGCATACTATTCAGATCTTGGAGGATATGCTCCGCGCTTGTGTTATAGACTTCGGAGGATCGTGGGATTAGTTCTTGCCCCTTGCAGAATTCGCCTACAACAACAGCTACCAGTCGA
>AWOL01S0027431.1:3733-17353 GCA_000715115.1 Nicotiana otophora | reverse complement strand
CTATGTCTACGGAGCCTCTATTAGATACAAAAGAGTACAATGATAGTGCCAGAAACAAGGATGTGGCAATACCTCAAACAATGGTGATAAAATGAACAAACGATACATGACCCCGAGTGAAGTGCGGCTCACCAAATAACCTGGAAAAAGAGTCTACTGCTATCGCTGATTAGTGTCGCCTGTTGTGGAACCACATGCATCCATTAAAGATGCAGCGCCCGGGGCAAAAAAGACATTAGTATTGTCGAATAGTACTAGTATATATGACTAAACACTCTCTCAAATAAACGAGAAGTAATGCAAGTAAAGATAGTTATAATATCAGTTAAAGGCTCAAAAAGTTACCAAATATTAAATTAGAGATAAGATAAATTTTAAATAAATTTCCAAATATTAAGTTTTTGAAATCTTTGGTACCGGTATACCACTATTCACAATTTCGATTACGATTTCCAACACAGTCACTGCCATGTGTGCGGCATGGCATCCGATCACGACCCGATCTGCTAGTACGTCTCATGCGAGACATCAACCTAATCATAATTTTAATTACCATTTTAACACAGTCATCGCCATGTGTGTGGCATGGTATCCAATCATGACCCGATCGGCTAGGCCGTCTCATGCGATACATCAACCAAATCATAATTTCAATTACAATTCTAACACAGTCACCACCGTGTGTGCGGCATGGCATCCGATCACGACCCGATCTGCTAGTACGTCTCATGCGAGACATCAACCTAATCATAATTTTAATTACCATTTTAACACAGTCATCGCCATGTGTGTGGCATGGTATCCAATCATGACCCGATCGGCTAGGCCGTCTCATGCGATACATCAACCAAATCATAATTTCAATTACAATTCTAACACAGTCACCACCGTGTGTGCGGCATGGCATCCGATCACGACCCGATCTGCTAGTACGTCTCATGCGAGACATCAACCTAATCATAATTTTAATTACCATTTTAACACAGTCATCGCCATGTGTGTGGCATGGTATCCAATCATGACCCGATCGGCTAGGCCGTCTCATGCGATACATCAACCAAATCATAATTTCAATTACAATTCTAACACAGTCACCACCGTGTGTGCGGCATGGCATCCGATCACGACCCGATTGGGTAGGCCGTCTCATGTGAGGCATCACCCTTTTCTATCAATCACATTGTTTCATATTTCTTGTAGATCTCTTCATTTCATTGGCACTAATGGTCTCAATTGTAATATTTCTCTTGGCACATTTTTCGTGTTTCATATTTCACATTTCGCATTATGTGATTAGTATTTCATGTTTCGTATGTCATGTACACCTTTTTACTTTCAACTATCATCATGGACTTTCCAAGAATAAGGCATTTCTATTCAAGATATGTAAGCACACATTTGAGAAAATAGGAGTTTTAGGCACATTACGATTTCTTACACAAGCTTTCATTAGCTTTCCTTTGAAACACAACTTGAGGTCAAGGCATTTAGATATGCAAGCCCTACTTTGAACACATTCTCAAATTGTAGTACAAAATAACAAGAGAATTTGAATTACATATTGATCATGGATGTCTTTCGACACCAGCTTATCCGGGTAATCGATTCACAATAAGCAACTCGGGACTTACATGGATATTGTGGGGTTAAATTTTAAGAGAAGAGTTTAGCCAACATACCTTACTTGAGATTCCTTAACTCTAAATATTCCGAAAATCTTAGGAACTTCAATCTATTCTAGAAAAGTAGCAAATTGAACCAAAATTAGGAAGATGATCACGGTTCTAGCTCATTTGAGCATTTTATCAAACACT
The DNA here is from genome assembly GCA_000715115.1 of Nicotiana otophora. Taxonomy (NCBI): domain Eukaryota; kingdom Viridiplantae; phylum Streptophyta; class Magnoliopsida; order Solanales; family Solanaceae; genus Nicotiana; species Nicotiana otophora. The sequence continues at coordinate 15,539 of AWOL01S0027431.1, read as the reverse complement.
AGGTTTACATTAAGGTTTCAAGGTCCTTTTATGGAGGATTATTTCATCCTACAACCCATTCTTTACTATTTTAGCTCAACAATCTCCCTACATCCCATGATCAATCATGCGTGCAAAATAAGCCACTCCCATACCTATGAATTATCTTACTACTTACCCATTTCTAGTTAAATTTCGAAATTAAGAGATAGGGTGTAGCATCTTACCTCTAGGATGAAGACCTAGTGTGCTTCCCTTGTTAATTCTTCAAAGATTTTGAGTAAGAATTAGGGAATAATGGATTGAGGAACTCTCTCCCTCTCTAGAACCTTTCTTTCTCTCCAAATATCAAGTTCTCCCTTCAAAAATGGTCCATAGGGTCTAAATAACGAAATGGGGTCGGGTTATAAAAACCCAAAAATGAAGCTCTGAAATGGGATCTGCGGTCGCATATGCAACCGCATAATGCTTCTGCGGTCCGCGAAATGACCCTCCGGAACTGGGCTGGTCTGCCCCACTCTACGGCCGTTATGCGGTCTGCAGACCTGTTCTGCAGTCATAATGCGTCACAGAACCTCCCTCCACAAACTTTCCAAGATGGATTTACGATCAGTGTGCGTCCCGCAAAATCGTTTTGCGTTCTCATAATGGGCCGCGAAATGACATACAAAAATGGTCCAAATGACTGTCTCACTCTACGGTCATGCTGCAGCCTGCAGAGTGATTATGCGGCTGCATAATAGGTCTAAAAACTCCCAATTCTGCCAAATATATTCCTCCAACTATCATTAACACATACGCCTACCTCGACATCACGAAACCTCGGTTTTTTTGAGGTAACAGTTTACGGGGCCTTACAGCAAGAACCCAACTAGGCTCTAAAACATCTAGTCTCGCAAACTGATTAGCAAAGCCTGAACATCCATGGCTAGTGGTCTCTCTACTACCACAAAATATGCCAAATTACCTTACTCTGAGCCTTTGTACTCAAGGCATGGACCACCACATTGGCCTTCTCGGGATGATACAAAATGGTGATCTCATAGTCTTTCAGCAACTTAACCATCTTCGTTGCTCCAAATTAAGGTTCTTCTAGTTGAACAGATACTGGAGACTCTGATGGTTGGTATAGACTTCACATGGAACACTGTATAGATATTGCCTCCAAATCTTCAATGTGTGAATAATAGATACCAATTCAAAGTCATGCACAAGGTAATTCTTCTCATGAACCTTCAACTGTCGAGACGCGTAAGCAACCACCCTACCATCTTGCATCAACATCACGCCAAGCCCAATATGGGATGTATCACAATACAAAGTGAAATACCAGAAACTTGTAGGCAACACCAGCACTTGGGCCGTAGTCAATACAGTCTTGAGCTTCTGAAAATTCACCTCAAACTTGTCGGACCATCTTAAAGGAGCACCCTTCTAGGAGAATCTAGTCAAAGGTGCAGCAATTTATGAGAGTCCCTATACGAAATGACAATAATATCCGGCCAAACTAAGGAAACTCTGGATCTCAGCAACTGAACACGGTCTGGGCCAACTCTGAACAACCTCAATCTTCTTTGGATCTACCTTGATCCCCTCATTAGATACCATGTGACCCAAAAATGCCACTGAATCAAGCCAAAACTCACACTTGGAGAATTTTGCATATAACTTATTCTCTCTCATTGTTTGGGCCATGATCCTCAAGTTCTGCTCATGGTCCTCCCAACTGCGAGAATACACCAAAATATTGTCAATGAACAGATGATGAAAGAGTCAAGACATGGCTGGAACACACTGTTCATTCTGTGCATAAATGTTGTTGGGGCATTAGTTAGCCCAAATGACATCACTAGAAACTCGTACTAATCATACCGAGTCCTAAAAGCAGTCATCGGAAATTTTGATTCACGAATCTTCAACTGATGATACCCTGACCTCAAACCAATCTTTGAGAACACTCTAGCAACCTGATGCTGGTCAAATAAGTCATGATTGAGTGGTAGTCGGTGCATTTTCTTGATTGTAAATTTGTTCAACTGCCTATAGTTAATACACATCCTCATAGAGACGTCTTTCGTCTTCACAAATACAACTGAAGCACCCAAGGCGAGACTCTGGGTAGGATGAAACACTTATCAACCTACTCCTGAAGTTGTTCATTTTAGTCATTTAATTCTGTTGGTGTCATACGATATGGTGGAATAGAAAGGGCTGATTGTCCGGAACCAAGTCAATACAAAAATCAATATCCTTATCGAGCATCATGCCCAATAGGTCTACTGGAACATATATGGGAAATATATCACCACCGGAACTGACTCAATGATAGGAGTATTAGCACTAACATCCCGTACAAAGGCTAGATATACTCCATAAATAACTCACGTGCCAATAATTACAATCCACCAGGCGTAGTCATAAGCTCAATATCTCAATCCCCCTGGCGTGGTCACGGGCTATCAGTCCAGATCATATCATACAGAAAAATATATATACAAGATTACATGTACATGACCAATGAATATCAAATATCATACTCCTGGACTGATATAAATGACATGGTATGGTGTATGTTGGTACAAAGTATGCTATGATAACTCAAATTAGCAATTCCATCACAAAAACAACAATTATCAAGTTAAATCATGAGATTGACCTCTATATACCATCAAATATGGCTCAATTAGGTCAGAACGTGGTACAAATATGAGAAACATCACAACATATATCTTGACAATCTATTCAAGGAATTTCATTACCTAAGCACTACCCCGAGCATGGATAAACACCCCGGTTCATGCCCATGGGTTCAGCTAAGATCAATAAAAGCCATATGACTTGATTTCAAATAATAAAGCTATGATGTTTAACAACAATCAAAAAGTCAACCCAAACAGTCAATCCCAAGCTCGTGCCTCGGAACCCGAACAAACTCACAAATTCCAAATACCCACTCGATTAAGAGTCGAACCATACCAAATTCATCACATTCCAACCACAAATCGTCCCTTAAATCATCAAATATCAATCTCAAATAACATAGTCCAAAAACCCCCAAATCCCAAGTTAAATTCATGAATATTAGGTGTATTAATCAATGTGAAATCAATATCTAACATCAAAAGTGATTAAATTTCAATTATCTCTTCAATTAGGAAAAGCACTCTGGAGATCACCTTGGACCGAGCTCCGCGAAAATAAAAATGAGAAAAACACTCAAACCCACGATATTATGGAGTCTACCAACAAAATTGCATCTATGATCCATAACAACGCACCTGTGATATTGTATTTGTAGCCAAATACACGCACATGTGAACTCTACTTATATCCAGACCTACCGCTTTTGCGGACATACTCCTGCACCTGTGGAGCCCTTCCACATATACGGTCCATGCTACTTCAGCCAAAGTCTGCTTCTGTGGACCCCTCCTCATAGAAGCGCATCCACTTTTGCGGAATTCTATGAACCTCCCATGGCAAAGCAAACCATGTACCTGTGCAACAATAGTTGAACTTGTGTCTTTGCATCTGTGGCCAATCCCACCGCAGGTACGAAAGTGCCAAAAGTCAAAAGATTCAACAATAACACCAAGTCCCAAAATGGACCGAGCTCTATCTAAAACACCCCCGAGGCCCCCGGGAACCCGTCCAAATATACAAATCAATCCTAAAACATAAGAAGAACCTTCTCGAGGCCTCAAATAAAATAAAACAACATCAAAACCTCAAATCATACCTCAATTTAAGCCTAATGAACTAATGAACTTTCATCTTTTAAAACTCATGCCAAACCATATCAAATCAACTCTGAAGAATTTTACATGCAGGTTCCAAATGACACAACAAACCTATCCCAACCTGATATCATCAAATTCAACTCTCGATAAAACCTATCAACCTTCCAACCATTCTATTTTACAAGTTTTGCCAAACGACACAAAATCAACCTACGGATGTCCAAATCAACATCCGAACATAGGACCGAGTCCAAAATTACCATACAAAGCTATTGGAACCATCACAACCCAATTCCGGAGTTATCTATGCAAAGGTTAAACTCTGGTAAACTCTTTCAACTCAAGCTTCTAACCTTGGGACTAAGTCTTCCAATTCATTGCAAAACATCACCGAAACCAAACCAACCACCTATCATGTCACGAAACCTAAAAACATAGACCTAAAGCACCAAATAGGGGAACCTATGCTAAAGTACTCAAAACGACAGGCCATTTCATTATATTCTCCTTCTCTTAAACAAGTGTTCATCCTCCAATGAGTCTAGCATCATAGTTGGAGTCTCAAAAAGGTGAGGATATCGGCTATGCCTCTCCTGCTCAGTCTCCTAAGTAGCCTTCTACACTAGCTGACCTCTCTAATACACCTTCACTGACGTTATATTCTTTGACCTCAACTTCCGAACCTGCCAATCCAAAATAGCAACCAGCTCAAAATCATAATTCAAATCCCATCGAACTACACCGTAGTGAAGTCCAAAATATGTGACGCATCACCATAATACTTTCGGAGCATCGAAACATGAAATATTGAGTGAACCCCTCCTAGATTAGATGTCAAGGCAAGTCTGTAGGCCACATTTCCCACTCTCTCAAGAACATCCAAAGGAGCAATATACCTAGGGCTCAACTTGTCCTTATTCCCGGACCTCATCACACCCTTCATGGGTGAAACTCTAAGCAGAACCTTCTCCCCCACCATATATGCAACATTACAAGCCTTCATGTCATCATAACTCTTCTTCCTGTATTTAGCTATACGAAGCCACTCCTAAATCAACTTCACCTTCTCCGAAGCATCATGGATCAGGTCAATTCCTTACAGCCTAGCCTCCCCAAGCTCAAACCAACCAACCGGAGAAGGACATCACCTCCTTTATTACGCCTCATATGGAGCCATCTGGATACTCGACTGATAGTTGTTGTGGTAGGTGAACTCTATTAACGGAAGAAACCGATCCCATAAACCTCCAAAGTTAATGACATAGACACATAACATGTCCTCCAAGATCTGAATAGTGTACTTGGACTACCCGTCTGTCTAGGGATGAAATGTTCTGCTCAACTCTACCTATATGCCCAAATCTAGCTGCTCTGCTCTACAAAATTATGATGTGAACTGAGTGCCTCAATTCAAGAAAATAGATATGGGTACACCATGAAGGCAAACAATCTCACGAATATAAATCTGAGCCAACTGCTCTGAAGAGTGTATATCATGACTGGAATGAAGTGTGAAGAATTGGTCAGTCTATCCACAATGACCCATACTACACCACCCGATTTCTGATGCTCGTATTTCACCTACTGACAGTTCAACCCCATGAAATATAATCAACAATATCATTCTCCATCCTCCTCCACCAACAGTGCTGCCTCAAATCTGGTATATCTTTGTGGCACCCGGATGAATGGAATATTGTAAACTATGGGCCTCCAAAAGTATCAAATCTCAAATCCCATCCACATTCGCAACACAGAACCGACCCTGCATCATCTCCAATAGTAACTTCCTTGGCATCACCGTGTTGCACCATGTCCTTCAGGACAAGCAAGTAGGGATCATCATACTGACACACTCAAATAAGAAAGACAGTGAAACCATGCAAGCAAGAACCTGGCTGGGCTCCAAAATATTCAATCGATTGGCCAAAGCCTGAACATCCAATGCTAACCTTCTCTCCCCTACTGGAATAAGCAAGACTCCCCATGCTCTAAACCTTCCTACTCAAAGTATCGGCCCCCGCATTGGCCTTCCCTGGATGTTAAAGAATTGGTGATATCATAGTCCTTTAATAGTTCTAACCACCTCCATTGACTTAAGTTCTGATCCTTCTGCTGGAACAAGCAATGTAGACTCATGTGATATGTGAACACCTTATAAAACATGCCATAGAGATAGTGCCTCAAAATCTTTAATGCGTGAACAATGGCTGCCAACTCCAAATCTTGTATAGGGTAGTTCTTCTCATGGGTCTTTAACTAATATGAAGCATATGCAATAACTCTAACTTCCTACATCAATACACATCTAATGCAAATCCGCAAAGCATCAAAATAATCTGTATAAGAACCCGATGTTGAAGGCAAAACCAGAATTGGAGCTATGGTAAAGATAGTCTTGAGCTTCTTAAAGCTCTCCTCACATTCATCGGGCCACCTACATTGGGCACTCTTCTAGGTCAATCTAGTCAAAGGTGCAGCAATGGACGAGAAACCCTCCACAAAATGATGATAATACCCGACGATACTAAGGAAACTCCCGATCTCAATAGCAGCAGACAATATGGGCCAACTCTGAAGTGCTTCCACCTTCTTCGGATGCACCTTAATCCCCTCACTAAACAACCCATGGCCCGAAAATTCCACTAAATCAAGCCAATAATCACACTTGGAGAATTAAGTCTGGAACACGATCCTTAGATGCTGCTCATGATCCTCATGGCTACGTGAATACACCAATATCTGATCAATGATAACTATGATGAAGGAATTAAGATAGGGTTGAAATGCACTATTCATAAAGTGCATAAAGGTTGACCATAGCAGGTCCTGAAAGCTGTCTTCAAAATATCTGAAGGCCGAATCGTCAACCGATGATACCCCGATCTCAAATCAATCTTCGAGAACACCATAGCACCCTCAATGTGATCAAACAAATCATCGATATGTGGTAATGGGTACTTGTTCTTGATAATAACTTTGTTCAGCTGCCTATAATCAATATACATCCTTATAGAGCTATCCTTCTTCTTCATAAATAGAATCGGTGCACCCCAAGGGGACACACTGGGCCTGATGAAACTCTTTAAAATAAACACCTAAAGTTGTCCCTTCAACTCCTTCAAATCAATAGGTGTCATGCGGTACAGTAAAATAGACATAACTATTTGCTAGCAATTATCTCATCTTAAATAAGGGGAATAATCTCATCCCAATTAAGGAAAGTAATTTCATCATATCAATATGGGGATTTACCCCTCAATAACTCCTACACTGGCACGTGTAATTTTAGGGTTAGGTTGTTTCAACCTACCCTTCCTCGGTGACTAACAATACTCCCACAAACATTTTGATTTTGCATACAAAGAAAACAGAAATACAAATACATTCACCTCATAACCTTTCACACCATATATAGCTCTTTAGTAATTTCAACCATTCACAACATCATTATTTCATTGGCTCTCTTGACCACACATATGATTCTTTATTCATGGCACGGTGGCCGTATCTCATATTCCACATTTTCATTTCTTTACTTTCAAGGATCATCATCATAAATATCAACATATGGAATCATAGGTAACACACAATTTCAAATCATAGGTATTAGTTGAAACAACCATATTTTAACACGACTTGAGTACATAAGCCTTTAGGCAATTCTATTTTCAGAGTAAATTTGGAATAATTGATTCAAGGCTCATTTCAAAATATTTCACACATCATTTCATCTCATTGGCACCATTGGCCATAAGTATAACTTTCATTATTGGCACGATGGCCGCACTTTATATCCCCAACTCACTTCTTTCCCTTTCAATCATCTTTATAGATTATCAACAATGAGAACATTTGAAATCAAGGCCTTAAGTATAAATATGAGCATTAGGGGTATTAGGCACATTGAGTATTCTTTCCAAGTTAATCATAATGGACTTTCATTTGAAACATAAATTGAAGTTATAATGCTTCAACACATAAATCATACTTGAACACATTCCCTAAGGATATCATGATGAGATAGGAGTAATTGGAACATGTTTTGAGTACATACATCTTTCGACACATTGATTACTCGGGATAATTGAATTTATTAGGAACACCTCAAAACATAGGAATTAGGAACCTGGGCCAACAATACTTGAAACTTACAGAAACATCATGGAATTCAATTCTAAGAAAGAAGTTTTAGCAAACATACCTTTCTAGATCTTTCCTTAAGTTACTACAACGTCCCAACACCTCTACAAATATAAATCTATAGGAAGATAGCTAAAATCGAATAATAATTAGAAGGATTCTCATGACATAAGTCTCTTGGGAATTTGTTCAAATACCTATTATGCACAATTGACTGCAAATCTCTACAATGGTAATCCCCTCCTCCCTCAACAAATTTCAACAAGAAACTACCCAAAATAGTTCAACAACCCCACATACTACCACCTAATGTTATATGCATAGCCTATCTCTGATTCTATAACCTAATTAAACCCATAACAATTTCATGAAGGTTTTAGGACAAGGTCGTACCCGGGTAGATGATGGTCTAGTGAGTGGCTTCCCTTGAATCTTCAAGATTGGGGCAAGGATTGATGATTAGAATGACTATATCTTCTCCCTCACTCTCCGGGATAGTATCACTTCTCTCTAAACCAATAGATTTTTGCTTCAAAATGAGCCCCAAAGGCTACTAATCAAAATGGAGTCGGGTAAGAAAATTTTCCAACATAACCCCCGATGTCAATTATGTGGTACAATTCCGTGGTAGCATAACAGATACGTGGCCCCGCAGAATGGCCACAAAATGGTATGTCAATTCCACGATCCCATTTTGGGGTAGTAGAATGGTTATGCGGCCAACAGAATGGTTATGAGGCTAGCAGTATGGCCACAAAAGGGTTTTCAAATTCTTGGTTGGGCCTGATCAACTCCTCCATGCAATTTCATGACATCATAATGGTTATGCGCCTAGTAGAATGGCCACAAAATGGTTTTCAAATTTGAATTGCTTATGATTCATTCTCTGGTGATTATTTGGTCAGCGGAACAAATCCTCTATAGCATAATGGACAACATTATAGTTTTTTTTACAAATTCTTCTACCAACTCCACGATGCATTGTACAATAAAAAAATCCGATTTGTGGCACATTAGATTACATTGACACTATAAAAACTTAAACTCTGGGTGAAATTTTACGGGGCCTTACAGTTTTGTACTTTGGCTTAGGTGGGGTTGATCCCGATTACACCAGCTACTTCTCAGGATAGGGGAGGAGCTCAAATTCCCACCCCCACACTACAAAATAGCGGGCTCACATTGATCTGGCTCCGAGTGTTATAACGATCATCCCATGGTTACAGTTCAGCCCAAGGTCAGGCCAGTTGCGTCAGAGGAGGAGCAGAAGATATTAGAGATGCTCTAGAAGTATCATCCTCCTTATTGCAGCAATGGGCCTTCTGAGGATACATAGGGTTTCTTAGACTAGTGTCACTATATTCTATACACTATGGCATAGTGGAGTTGATCGGGGTTGTCCTTACTACTTTCCAGCTGACGGGGCCATCATATTGACGGTCGCAAACTTATGAGGAGAGTAGGCCATTTGGTTCTGCACCACTTACTTGGGCGCAGTTCATTTATCCCATTTTGAGGGACATCATTCTACAAACCCTCAGGTATGCGTTGCGCACCAAGTTCGAGCAGTTTCACCAGGGGACTATGACCGTGACCGAGTATGCTATTAGGTTTACTGAGTTATCTCGTCATGCACATGCTTTGGTTTCCACTGTTAGAGTGAGAGTCTATAGATTTATTGAAGAAATCGGTTATAGCCTGAGATTTGTGATGGAACGGGAGCTAGCAACTAGGACTTTATTCCACCAGGTTCTGGAGATTGGTAGGAGGTTGAAGCGTAACAATTGGTAGAAAGAGCGGAGATAGAGAGGCCAAGAGGCCTCGGGGTTTTGGAGTATTTAGAGGTTCCCATTGTTAAGCTACAAATTGTAATTGAAGAGGCTTTATCAATCAACCAGTTCAATCTACAATTCAGGTTACATGTAGTGCTCTAGCTAGTAACGGACCTCAAGGTACTCATTTTTGACAGCCATCCTCTAGTGCACCTTCTACCCCGGGTTCCTACGGTGGTTATTTTATTCGTCCGAGGCAGACTCGATAGCTGCAGCCACGCACGTAAAGGAGTTGTTTCGAGTATCGTTATACAGGGCATATGGTGAGGGATTGTCTCAGACATCGAAGTGGTGGACCTCACAGGGAATTGAGGCTATGGCTACTGCTCTAGCTGCTACTTCACTTGCACAACCTGGTAGAGGTAGAGAACATGCAGGTACAGGACATCCTATAGGGGGAGGTCAGGTCCATTGTTATGCTTTCCCTGATATGACTGAGGTTGTTGAATTAGATGCTGTCAACCATCAATTTTATTTGATCCGAGTTTCACGTATTTGTATGTGTCATCTTATTTTGCTTCATATTTTGAGTGTCTCGTGATTCTTTGAGTACCCATATTTATGTGTCTATGCCTATTGGGATTTCCATTGTGGTAGATCGTATATATCGCTCTTGTCTGGTCACTACCGGGCTATAAGAATAGGGTTGACCTTCTGTTACTCAATATGGTAGATTTTAATGTGATTTTCGGTATGGAATGATTGTCACAAAATCTTACTATTCTTTATTGTCATGCTAATACCGTGACGTTAGCTATGCTGGGGTTGTCGAGGATGGAGTGGTGAGGTGCATTGGGTCATGTACCTAGTAGTGTAGTATCTTTTTCTAAAGGCATAACGGATTATTAAAAAGGGGTGCTTGGACTACTTAGCTTTTGTGAGGGATGTTAGTGCTGATACTCCTACCGTTGAGTCAGTTCTAGTAGTGAGTGAGTTTCCAGATGTATTTCTAGTAGACCTACCAGGCATGCCACCCGATAGGGATATTGATTTTTGTATTGACCTTATGCTTGGCACTTAGCTCATCTCTATTCCACCTTATCGCATGGAACCAATGGAGTTGAAGGAGTAGAAGGAACATCTTCAAGATAAAAAACTCAATAAAGATTTCATCAAACCGAGTATCGCACCTTGGGGTGCCCTAGTTCTATTTGTGAAGAAAGAAAGACGGCTCTATGAGGATGTGTATTGACTATAGGCAGCTGAACAAGGTTATGGTTAAGACCAAGTACCTACCACTACGTGTTGATGATTTATTTGATCAACTGCATAGTAATAAGGTATTCTCAAAGATTGATTTGAGATCGGGGCACCATCAGTTAAGGATCCGGGCGTCGGATATATCGAATACGGGTTTCAGGACCTGCTATGGTTACTATGAGTTCTTTGTGATGTCTTTAGGGCTGACAAATACCTCAACAATGTTTATGCACTCGATGAAAAGAGTGTGTCAGTCATATCTCGATTCCTTCATCATTATATTTATTGATGATATACTGTTGTATTCCCGTAGCCGAGAGGAGCATGAGTAGCACTTAAGGATCGTGCTCCAGACTTTGAGTGAGAAGAAGCTATATTCCAAATTATACAAGTGCGAGGGGATTAAGGTAGATATGAAGAAGATTAAGGCAATTCATAGTTGGCCCCGACATTCCACTGCTCCGTATGTTTCTATGTTTTTCTAGGTATTATCGTTGTTTCGTGGAAGTGTTTTCATGCATCGCAGCTCATTTGACTAGATTGACTAAGAATGGGGCCTCATTCAGGTGGTAAGATGTGAGTGAGGAGAGCTTTAAGAAGCTCAAGACTACTCTGACTACAGCTCTAGATCTGCTTTTACCTTCAGCATAGGGTTCTTATGCAATATATTATGAGTTGAAGCCTTACGAGAATAACTACTCGATGCACAATTTTGAGTTAGCATCCATTGTTCATGCGCTTATGATTTGGAGGCACTATCTTTACGGTGTGTCATTTAAGGTGTTCACGGATCACAGGTGACTATAACACTTATTCAAACAAAAAGGATCTGAACCTGTTGCAACAGAGGTGGTTATAGTTACTAAAGGACTATGATATCACCATTCTTTATCATCCCTGAAAGCCCAATTT
>AWOL01S0027420.1:0-16173 GCA_000715115.1 Nicotiana otophora | reverse complement strand
TTTATGATTTGGGACTACGAGGCGGTACCTCGGGAGTGCCCTTGTTGATATTGATTTATGGCCGCAGTTGCCTTTGATTATTGTTGTGATTTTCTTAAAGTCTAAAAGAATTCCGTTTTGTTTCCACGAGGTATTTATTTGCCATTATTTGATATAATTAAATGTGACATACTACTTGATTCATTTTCATTGTCATTTTATCTTATAATATTATTTAAACATTTTACCATGCCATTATTTATTTTCCTGACCTCGTCACTACTCTATCGAGGTTAGGCTTGGCACTTACTGGGTACCGCTGTGGTGTACTCATACTACGCTTCTGTACATCTTTTTGTACAGATCCCGGTACATCTTATCAGACCATGCATCAGTAAACTAGTTGTACGAGGAGACTTCGAGGTATATATGCCAGCGTCCGCAGACTCCGGAGTCCCCTTCTATCTTACTATGTTGTCTTCCTTATTTGCTTTAGACTCTGATGTATAGAGACATAGAGAATAAATTTGTATAAGCTTGTGACTTATTTCTACCGGGTTTTGGGAGTTGAAATTATTTGAATTGTAGTTTATTTATTTCAGATATTTATTATTATTCCGCATTGATAGGCTTACCTAGTCTTAGAGACTAGGTGCCATCACGACATCCTACGGAGGGAATTTGGGATCGTGACAATAGCTTTGCCCAATTCATCCCCATTTAACCTGGTCTCATAACAATTCAAAATTCCAGCGACTTCTTTGTTGTAACTGGAATTTGCAGCGTAATTCATGCCCAACTTCTTTTTCCTTTGGTCCAATTTTATTAGGAGAAGTAGACCTAGGTTGCCTATGTTGCAACTATAACATCATACAACTTAAATATAATATCATACAACTTAAAGCATAATTGAGCAGATTCAAAGTTTTAGCAGATTTCAAATTAAATTCAATCGCCTCTAAACCTCAGATTCAACTTTGTATTAGTAGTTTCGACAAGAATCTATGCTACCCAGTTAATTTCTCACACAAAATTCAAATCTCACATAAAACTCAGTTTCTCCGAATTGCGACGATGACACTTTTAATGTAAAATTCAAAATTTCTCCATCAAAACCATTTGGTTCCCATCAATATTCAAGTTTTTTCCGTTCAAACAAATATGAATCAGTGCACATGAATCTATTTGGAATTCATTCTCTACATTTTTTGTCACGACCCAAAATCCACTATAGGTCGTGATGGTACCTAACGCCGCCGTCAGGCAAGCCAACAATGATTGATCCATTTAATTACTCATTCTAGTACTTTGAAATCATAATTTTTATAAATTAAATACATGAAATAGAATTTACAGGGTAAATAATAATATTTACACGAACTACAATAATGAATAACCCGTAGGAACCCCCAAAATCTGGTGTCACAAGTGCATGAACATCCACTAGAAAATATAATAAAATATAACATTTATCTGGAATACAAATTAGACAGGAAAATATAAATAACTCTGATGGAGACTCTGCAGGCTACAGATCGTAACATGAAATGCAGCTCACGGTAAATTCCCCGCAATTGCCATGCCTCTATGCCCAAAAGACCACCAGACATATATGTACCTGCACAAGAAGTGCAGCAAGTGTAGCATGAGTACGTAAATCGATGCGTACCTAGTAAGTATCTAGCCTAACCCCATAGAAGTAGTGACGAGGAGTCGACATCAACACTTACTAGTGGTCTAATAAGACAAATACAGTAGAAGTAAACAAATGCGAGTCAGAGAAAATAAATGAAATAACAAGTATAAATAAGTGGTAAAATTCTCCTCTCAGCAATAACTCAAACTCTCAGCTAGTAGTTGTCTCAATCGGAGTATATATAATGGACCTCACCAGATAGGTCGTCATAGTTCAAATCAGGAAACTCACAGATATACTGCCTTCTTATCAATTATTACGCATGATTTCATAAGAGTATTTTATAGAAACGCTGAGGCGTACGACCCGATCTATCATAACATTGCTGAACCATAGATACATCTACTTTATTGCCGAGGCGAAAAGCCCGCTCCCATGAGAGCGTGATTTATAATCCTGCTGAGGCGAACAACCCGATTCTATCATAATGTGTGCACTGCCGAGGGTCGATCATCACGAATCATAGATGTATCTATTATACTGCCAAAGTGAATGACCCGATCCCATTAGAATAAGAAGCTTTGATGGGTCCTTGACCCCACTTACGAATAGTCGTGTAGGTTATAAGTTTTAAGGGAACCTTTCGATGAGAATGCATAACGCGGGAGAAATTTGTAAGGAGAATACAATTATTCTGCGGCTTATCATGAAGCATGTCAAATCTCTACAATAGCAAGTCTAAGTCTCTAGTCATAATGTAAAATAAAGGAATTTAATAGGCAAGGGACAACTCAAATAGTACAGTTATAGCATGGCGGGAACCTAAGTCTACAAGGACATAACATGAATCTAGCTATGTATGGACTCAAGTCACCTTGTGCGTACGTAGCCCCCGCAACAAGTAGCACATAACAAATACATCACCTAGGGGTAGTTTCCCTCTCACAGAGTTAAAAAGGAGACTTACCTCGCTCCGAAGTTCCATAATCGTCCCCAAAGCCTCTCTAACACCTCAAACCGATGCCCGTCGATCCAAAACTAGTCAAACAAGGTGCAAACCAATCAAAATATACTCCAATGCTCATAATAATTCAATTCATAATAATTTCCAACTCCGCTTGAAAAGTCTATAAAATCAACCCTCGGATCCACGTGCCCGGATTCCGAAAATTTTCGAAGATAATCATTACCCATAACATTACGAACTCAAATATATAATTTATTCCTAATTCCATGTCCAATTTCGTGGTCAAATTCCAAAAAACTAAATTCTAGATTTTCTACCAAACCCCTACAATTTCTAGTAATTCCCACATTTAAATCCTTATAGAATCCATGTATTTAACTTACAATAAGTGGGAATAACTTACCTTGCCATAGATGATGAAAACCTCCACTTGAAGCTCTCCAAATATCACCCAAGCCAAGAGAGAAAATGAGTGAAATGAGCAAGACCCCGATTTTTAAACAATCTGCCCAGCTGACTTTCCGCATCTGCAGAACACCAGCCGCATCTGCGGCTCCGCACATGCGGAAAAATCCATAACAGGTGCGGTTTTTCCCCAAGCTAGGCAAATTCGCTTCTGTGGACCATTTTTCGCTTTTGCGACTGCTTCTGTGGTCCCCCACATGCTCCTGCACTTCTGCATATGCGGATATCTTCCGCTTCTATGGCCCAACTACCCCTCTCATTTTCCGCTTCTGTGGAGCACCCTTCGCATCTGCGGGCTTGCAGATGCGGAAATAGCCTCTCATCTGCGGCCACCCCAGCTTAGTCCACTTGTTGCTTCTCTGGCCACAATGCCACACCCGCGGGCTCGCACCTACGGCCCTCAACACGCAGGTGCGATTGCATGAGATATAGGCCAACACTAGCATTCCTCAACTTCAAATTGTGATCTGATTCTAATCCGAAACTCACCCGAGGCCCCCCGGGATCCCGTCCAATAACACCAACAAGTCCCAATACCTCATACAAACTTACCTAGAGGCTCGAAATGGCACAAATAATATCAAAATCATGAATCGACGATCAAAATCTTCCTTTCAACTTTCAAGCTTCCAAACTTCGACGAACGCGTCTGAATCCTATCAAAACATTTTGGAGGGACGCCAAACATTATGCACAAGTCAAAAATTATGATACGAACCTATTCCAAGGCTCAGAACTCCAAACGGACATCGACAACACCAAACTCCACCTCAAATCAAACTTAGGAAATTCTAAAGCCTTCCGAATGCTGACTTTCCATAATAAGCGCCAAAATGCTCCTGGGTGATCCGATACTCAACCCGAACATACGCCCAAGTCTGAAATCACCATACGAACATATTGGAACCTTCAAATCCCGATTCCGAGGTCGTTTACTCAAAAGTCAAAACTTAGTTAATTCTTCCAACTTAAAGCTTCTGAAACTAGTTCTTTCTTTCCAAATCAATACCGCACTTCCCGTAGTCCAATTCCGACCACATGTATAAGTCATAATACCTGAAGTGAAGCTACTCAAAGTCTCAAACCGTCGAGCGACTTGCTAGAGCTCAAAATGACTGGACGGGTCATTACATTCTCCCCCACTTAAACATACGTTCGTCCTCGAACGTGCTAGGGACTGCTCCGGAGTTGTCCAGAATCACTGTTTAACACTTCGTGCACCTACCCATGCCACCACAACCCAGTTGAACACATTAGTTCGAGCCAGACTGAATATCCTCCCTTTTATTTAGTCAATAAGCCTTAGAACCTAATTCCAACCTCCGAATTTCTCACCCAGTACAAGCTGCTCAGACAATAAGCCATCCCAAACACTGCCAAAATCTCACATGATTCCAACAATGCGCTAACAAGCTACAAACTCGGATGCGATATATATGGAAACACGAACTCTGGAAAGGACCTACCCAGCCTGCGTAACGAATAAGACGGTCGAACAGGAGAATAGGAAACAAAATACACAAGAATATATATAGGGGGACCGTACTCAACATCTCACTGTTGCGATATGCAACCCGATCCAAACATGATACTGTTGCGGCGCGCAACCCGATCCAAACAACGTACCCGTGGCGGCATGCCACCCAATCCACACATAATAATAAATAAGGAAATGACTATCAAGCCATAATGCCTATACCTACGAAATATCGAATATCGACCACAAGCATGCTAAGTACGAAAATACCACTCTGGGGAGACAGATAGCGTCATATGCTACAGAACCGAAGTACGGCTAATGTACAATAAATGATCTGTATCTCGAGAGCCATCCTGCTCATATAATACCACAAGCTACACAGGACCACAACACATGTGAGAATAATCAAGCCATCTCAATCCGAGACAAACTCCCACAGTTCACAACCAAAGGACTAGGGCGCCTTCCAGGCATAAACTCTCACATTAGCGACAGTACTAGAATCTCCATACTTGGTTTCAATCTTTAATAATCAAGTGACTAATATGTCACACTTATATAATTTTCCCCGTTGGATAGTCTCCCACGACCTATCGCACCGGGTAGCAAAGTTTGCACATCCATACCACCAACCACTCTAATTCTATAAAGCAAAACAGGAATTCGCAAATCAATACACTAAGCCTCTTACACAGAACGCCGTCCTCAGATGACACTAAAGAAAATGACAACTTACTTTGAACATCTGAATTTTTCGCTGTTCATCCGAGCCCGTGACATTCTTGTCAACACCGAACCGCAACCTTGATCCTCAACTTTCAAATTCCCATGCTGCACACTGCACCTATCATGTCTCTATGCGAGAATACAAGAATTTATCATAACCCCTGGATTACCAGTAGAATGAACACTTCATTGGCTAGAAACCTTTCACTCAACTCATTTCCAAAGAACCCATGCAACATGCAACTAAATTCCCAAACCGCATAAAATACAAACCTCAAGTCGTGATCTAAACCGCCGTGACTCTTCCGAAATCTATTTACACAACAAGGCATTTTAATCAAATACCTCCCAAATCAATCAAGTTGTGGTGGCGGTCAAGCCTGCACGTACAACCACAAACCACCTGTATAACTTCAAACGCTGAAGGAACTAATCTTTTCCACCATCATGTTGATTTAACCATTACTAACCGACCCAACTTCTTTCAATTTACTCTTGACTTGCCTTAGAAATAATAATAGCTCCATTAAAAAACATAACGAACCAAATATGCACTCATCTCGAGTGACCCGCATCACAAGACCACCTTGTCTCAACACTCATGAACCATCATATACTCTCCTTATGCACACAATAGCATCTCCAACTCGTACACCCATTTTGCAAGACCTTCTGCGAATCCAAAGCTATTTCTTCCTTTCCTCCAATACTGCACTGCATACCCGATGATAAAATAGAACATTCCAAGTCCCGTTCGTAATCCACTGTAAAAACTCGATCCTCAACCACCCAACGAACCCGAAATCCTTAGGCACTGCACTTTAATTCTTGAACCCACTAAGACCGTTGTTAAGAGTCACCCACTCTTGCCTAATCCCGAACATAACCAAACTCCAACGCTCTGCTAGCGCATGAACACCCTCTCAAAGAAGCAACCGGCTGAATTCTTTTTCTGGTACATCACATCCACAAAGCATAAACTCTGAGTCTTCCCAAAACCTGCACATAAATCGATAAGGCGGAGCATAGCACACATTCATCAAGTTCCTTGCTTGAATTACTCCTGATATTTTCTTTTCTTAGTTATAAATAATCCACCAACGCATTGATAACCAGAAATCGCGCAAGCAGACAACCACGCGATCCAATCGTAGACGGTGGGCTCCCCCACTTAACTTTAAGCTATCATCATATAATGTAGAGCCCACAACGATTCCTCTTTCTTAAATACTATGATCTCGCACTGTTAACCCGCCAAATTTCTCGAAGTCTTTTGTTAAGATTTTCATGAACATTCTGAATCATCAGTCATAATCACATATTCGACCACTTACCGGGTAGCATGTAGTATTCTTTGCAGAATATTCGTCAACATCACGCAACCGCTAACCTGCCCACATGAGATAACCCACCTGTAGAATTCCATGCCGACATCTTCCAACGGCGCTGCTCTGGTTACAACTACCATGAAATCAGTAAACTCTCCTAAGCCCATGCTCGCCCACCGATTGTACAAGTCTGTTCATTTCCCATTGACCTCAACTAAAAATGTGACAACACATTCCAAACTCGAAGTTGAGTTGCATCCCAACGATAATCAAGTTTTCACACCCCTCTTCATTCCAAGCAAACTCCTTTCTGCCGTATTCAATCTTCCTCAGTACAGTAACTACCATCCCAAATATAATTCGTAGACCAAATCACCTTCCATCATGATTTCCAAAATCGCTCTAAACTCTCTCAAAGCACGTGGCTATCCTACCACAAAATCTATACGCTACTCTGTCACTCCCACTTCAGTCAAACTATCTCCTTTAAGCAAATTCTCAATCTCTGCTTCTCATACTTGACTTGTTAGTAATTCATCCGCCATGAAACACCTCCTTCTATGTCCTTCCTCATACTTCGTTGCCCAAATATTGCCTCAAATCAAATCCATAGCTGTAGCACCTAAACTGGTGAATTGATACCAACTCTAAACCTCCTAGAAGATCATCTTTCTCGAGCTATCAACATTAGAAATACCAATTCGATATTGAACCGCTGCACACTGCTATCTTTGAACACTTCTCCTCATGCACCATTTCACAATACCCTGCCCCGAAGGCAAAAATCAAAGAAGACTATAACAGCGACGGACCTTAATGCGTTCCAACCAGGACGACGACGCCACATCACAAATGAGAATTCCACCACACTTGAAAATATCAAGTCTCGTTACTCCATCAACCAAAGCCTAAACATCCATAGTCTGATTGCCCTTCTTTGACTGGAATTAAATGCTGAACCTCTAAATCATGCGCTGAGAAATCCTCATTTCGAGTCATTCACTGCCTCGACACTGTAATGACCCGATCGGTCGTTTTGAGCTCTAGCACATCGTTTGGTGGTTTGAGGCCATGAGCAGCTTCGCTTCAGGTATTATGACTTGTACGCGTGGTCGGAATTGATATTTCAGAAGTTTAGAGTTGATTTGGAAAGGAAATTCTCATTTCGAAAGCTTTAAGTTGGAAGAATTGACTAAGATTAGATTTTAGAGTAAACGGCCTCAAAATTGGGATTTGAAGATTCCAGCAGGTTCGTATGATGATTTCTGACTTGGGCGTATGTTCGGATCAGATTTTGTATGCACCGGGAGCATTTCGGCACATATTGTGGAAATTAGCATTGTGGATGAATTCCATAAATTTAGGTTGAAGTATATTTCAATGTCATTGATGTCCGTTTGGAATTATGAGTCTAGGAATAGCTCCGTATGGTGATTCCAGTATTGGGAACGCGTCCGGAAGTAGATTTGGAGGTCCGTAGGTCATTTTGGAGTCATTTGGCTAAAGTTAGAAACTTGAAGGTTTTTGAGAAGTTTGACCGGGAGTGAATTTTTTGATATCAGGGTCGGATTCCAATTCCGGAAGTTGTAGTAGGTCTGTAATGTCAATTATGACTTGTGTGCAAAATTTGAGGTCAATCGGACGTGATTTGATAGGTTTCGACATCGAATGTAGAAGTTGAAATTCTAAATTTCATTAAGCTTGGAATGGGGTACGATTCATGAATTTGACATTGTTTGATATGAATTGAAGGCTTGACTAAGTTCGTAACGTGATTTGGGATGTGTTGATATATTTGGTTGAGGTCCCGAGGGCCTCAGGTGAATTCCGTAAGGTTAACGGATCGATTTTTGGACTTAAGAATTTCTGAAGCTTAATGCTTCTAGCGTAATCGCACCTACGTGACTTTGGCGGCAGGTACAAGATTGTAGGTGCGGCAAATTGTTCGCAGAAGCAAGAAAGGACTGGAGCTGGGGGAGCCGCAGAAGCGGACTGGAGAAACGCACCTGCATGTGCGCAGGCGCGAGGCAACCACTGCTGATGCGTAAAATTTGCGCAGATGCACATAGCAGGTCGCACCTGCGAAGCTCGCAGAAGAGAAGAAACTTCCGCAGGTGCGAGATCTTGGCTGGGCATTGAGGACCATAGGAGCGGCTATTGGACCGCAGGTGCGAAGGTCGGACTGGACAGAATGCTTTTAAGCGGGGTTTTGGCCATTTTTCTCCTATTTTTATTTGGTTTGGGCATTTTTGAAGAGCTTCAAGGGGAAAATTTCAGCAAGAAACTCAAGGTAAGTGATCCCCCCTTATTATTAAGTTAAATACTTGGTTTATATATGGAGTTAAACATGAAAATTAGTAAATATTATGGGGTTTTGGTAGAAAACCTAGAATTTGATATTTTTGGATTTTTAGCACGAATTTGAGTAAGGAATAGGACATAAAATTATATATTTGAGTTCGTGAGGATATGGGTAAACTTTATCTTAGGAAAATTTAGGAATCCGGGCATTTGGGCCCGAGGGCGATTTTATCGACTTTTCGAACGGAGTTGAGAATTATTGTAAATAGAATTATAATGAGTATTAGGGTATATATTTACAGATTTGCTTACTTATTGACTAGTTTTGGAGCGTTGGGCATCGATTTGAGTTGATGGAATGGCTTGGGAGCCAGTTATGAAACTTCAGAGCGAGGTAAGTCTCCCCTAGTAAGAGGGAATTAACCCCATAGGTGAATTAAATAAATGTTTGTACCTAATTGTGGGGGCTATGTACGTACGAGTTGACGAGAGTCCGTACGTAGCTACTATTATGCTGTTGTCCGGGTAGTTTAGGACCCGTATCATGCTATACTTGCAATGTTTGTGCCCTTACTTGCCCTTACTTGCTAGTGTCCGGGTATAAAAGAATTGTATAAGGTTAAATTCACTACTTGAAGGTTTGTATGAGGTTAAATTCACTTACTGGAAAGTTTGTATGAGATACTTGACTATAAATGAGAAACTTGTGTTTTCTTGAAAATAATTATTATTTGTGGATCGGGCCGAGCGCCTCGGTAGTAAATAGATGCATATATTATTCTCGCCATTCAACCCTCTAGCAGTGCACAGTTTAAATATTTGTTAGATCGGGCCGTACGACCTCGACATGATTTGCGCACGATTGTATTGCTTGCCTTGAAATTTATAAATAATGATATTTCCTCCTCGACCTGAGTTAAATTGTTAAATAATGGGAGATAAATTTGGAGATTTCTTAATTATGAAAGAACTGCTTACTTACTTCAAAATATTGAGCTTGCAACCGTTCATATAATCCATACTTAATTATATCATTGATATCCCATTTATAGCCCATAGTAAGTGTCAAAGTCGACCACTCGTCACTACTTCTTCGGGATTAGGCGGGATACTTACTGGGTACGCATTGATTTACGTACTCATACTATGCTTGCGGCATATTTTTGTGCAGGTACACATATGTTTAGAGGCCTTGTGGGCGCAGAGGCGCAATTATGGCGGGGACTTAGGCGTGCTGTATTCTATACGACGCACCACAGCCAGTAGAGTCTCCTTCAGTGTATTGTATTTTCTTTCCTGTCCAAGTTGTATTCTTGACAATTATCGTATTTTATTTTAAATTTCTAGAAAAGGCTCATGCACTTGTGACACTGGGTTCTGGGATGATAATGGGATATTCACTATTATAATTGGAAAACATTGTTATTTATTCTGTAAATTCATTTTTTTTCTAGATAAATTGAAGTAAATTTACAATTTTTAAAAAAATATTAAAATGAGGATTTAATTAACTATTTAGTGTTGGCTTGCCTGACAGTGGTGTCCGGCACTATCACGATCTTTAACGGATTTTGGGTCGTGACAACATGGTATCAGAGCACTAGGTTCACTTAGGTCTCACGAGTCATGAGCGAGTCTAGTAGAGTCTTACAGATCGGTACGAAGACGTCTGTACTTATTTTCGAGAGGCTACAGGGCTGTTAGAAGCACTTCCCTTCTTGATTCTCATCGTGCGATTTGATTCCTTTGAGTCTTATGCCTTCATTTCTTTCCCATTCAATGTTATGCGATGTGAAACATTGGTTATAAATCGGGAATTGAGGAATCGTAATGGTTCTACAGATGTGGTGCGGTATGTTTCTCCCTGCCTAGCTGATTGGGCTATTGTCGTCGTCTTGTGGAAGGATATTCTGTCATTTCAGCTCAGTAGTTGTACTTTTGAGAGGCTTTAAGGCCATGCACAGGTTGCTACGATGCTCATGAGTTGTTATCGCATAATATTGATGTGATGGTAGGGTACTTGCCCATGTGTCGGGGTAGTGAATGACTTGAAAAGAGGTTTACTCAGTGCATGATTATAAGATTCGGTATTTTACTTCTGACAGAGGGAAGGCAATCGAACTGAGGATGTTCAGACTTGGGCTGATGGAGTATCGGGACTCGATATTTTCGAGCGTGGTGGAATCTCCGCCTGTGATGTGGCGTCACTGTCCTTGATTAGTTATAATGTGTTAAGCTCGCCGGTGTTATGGTTTCCTTCAATTCGCCTTGGAGCAGAGTATTATAAATGGTGCCGGGAAAGTGGCTGTCTGAGGTTGTAGTGTGTAGAGGTTCAGGATCGAATCGATATTCCTAGTATTAATTGCTCGAGAAAGATGATTTCCGAAAGGGTTTAATGTTGGTAGCGATCTATCGGTTCAAGTGCTACAGAGATAGATTTTGATTTAGGGCAACAACTAGGCAGCGAAGGATAAGGAAGGACATATGGGAGGTGTCTTGTGGTGGTTAAGTTCCTAGAAGGCCAAGTGTGAGAAACAGAAGTCGAGTAGTTGCTTAAAGGAGAGGGTTTGACCAAAGTGGGAGAGTGGCAAGGTAGCATATGGGTTATGGGGTAGGATAGCTACATGTCTTGAGGAAAGTTTAGAGTGATTTGGGATTCATGGTGGACAGTGACTAGGTCTACGGACTTAATTTGAAATATTGGCTATTAATTGGCGGGTTAATTGTGAAAGATCATGTCAATGGGGGATAAGGAGTCTTGGTGGATTCCAAAAATTATGCAATGGTAGCTTCAAGCTATGTGGGAGAGCCCCCACCGCGTACGATGGGATCACATGGTTGTCTACTTGTGAGATTTTCGATTATCGGCATATTGGTGGGTTATTACTACTAAGGAAAGAGAATATCAACGGTAATTTGAGCAAAGGATTGAGGAATGTGTTATATAGTTGGCCTTATTGACTCATGTTCAGGTTTTGGGAAGATTCAGGATTTATGCTTCGTGTAAAGGTAATTTACAAGGAAAGTGATTCAGTCGGGTGCTTCTTGAGAGTGCATTCATGTGCTAGTGGAGCTTGGGAGTTTGATTATATTCGGGACCAAGTCAGAGTGGGTGACTCTCAACAACGGTCCTATTGGATTCAAAAGTTAAAGCGTGGTGCCTAAGGATTTCAAGTCCATAATATGGTTATGTATTGAGCTATTGCAGCAGATTATAAAAGTGGCTTGGAGTATTCTATGTTATCTTCGATATGCGGTATATCAATGGAAGAATGAGAGAAAATAACTTTAGAATCATAAAGGAAATATCAGAATGGGTATACCAGTTAAAGATGCAGATGTGCGCACAAGGAGGATGTGAGATGGTTCGCGAGTTTTGGGGGAAATGTGGTCTCGTGAGATGGGGTCACTCAGGATGAGTGCTGGTTGAGTTCGTTATATTGATAAATGAGCTGTTGTTATTTCCAAGAAAGATGCAGAGTAAATTAGGAGAAGTCGGGTTTGGTTAGCAATGGTTGAATTGGCATAATGATGGAAATGACCAGCTCCTTCAGTGTGTTGGGCTATGCATGTGATTTGTGGCGGGATGTGCGAGGCTTGACGACCGTCGTAATTGATTGTATTTGGATGCATTCAAGTTTTATGGCCTGTTATGTGTAGGCGGATCCCGAAAGGGTTATGATGGTTTACACCACTACTTGAGGATTTGTGTGTTCTACGGTTATAAGAATTCAGTTATGTGTTGCAATGATTCTCCTGAAACGCGTAAGGTGAAAGGTTTCCACAAAAGTGAAGTGTGTATCCTATTAGTGGTTTAGGAGCTATGATGCAATTCTTGGGTCCTCGCGTATTGGTAAGATAGGTGCGGTGAGCGGCATGAAATTTTAAAGGTTAGGGATTGAGGTTGCAGTTCGGTATTGACAAGGATGTCACGAGCTCGGATGAGCAGGAAAAGGAATTTAGATGTTTAGAATAAGCTGGAATTATCTCCAGCGTCACCTGAGATGAGTGTCCTGTGTAAGAGGCTTTGTGTACTGATTGTGGATTCTTGATATGCTTTACAACATTAGTGTGACTGGTGGTATGGATGTGCAGACTTGTTACCCGATGCGGAAAGTCATGGGAGCGTGTCCCACGGAAAGATTGTATAAGTGTGGCATGTAGTCACTTGGTTGATTGAAGATTTAAACCAAGTATGAAGAGGGTTGTAATATCACTAATTTGAAAATTTATGCCTGGAGGGCGCTCGGTTCATTTGATTATGGACGGTGGAAGTTGTTCCGGTTATAATGGTTGTTCTCGTGTGTTAAGGGAAAAAGGGTTATTATGGATCCTTGAAAGGTTATTAGCCTAGTATGGTGTGATCAGAATTGGCTTGAGGTCTGTGGATGAATTTAAATGTGAATATAGGCTCTATGTCAGGCCGGATATGTTCACTTCAGCATAGCGCTCCTTATGGAGGAGTATTCGGACGTTGGGTGTTATTTCATTGTCGGCTATTACATGTAATACTATATTATATTGTGTGAGTTGTGAAACGGCTTGATAAATTTCCTATGTGTTGAGGTTCCGTGTAGCGAAGGTGTTATGTCAGCGGGATGGCTCTCGAGATTCAGATCATATATCACACCTTAGTTGTGCTTGAGTTGTGTAGCGTATGGCACTGTCTGTCCCCCTAGGGATGGTATTATATACTTAGCGTGCTTGTACTGATATTCGGGTATTTTGTAGGTATGAGCATTTTAGCTTGGTAACTAATTCCTTATAGGTTATTATGTGTGAATCCGGTGGCATGCAGCCACGGGTATGTTGTTTGGATTGGGTTGCACGTCGCAACAGTGTGATGTTGAGTACAGTCCCCTATATTCTATTTTGTGTGTTTTGTGTCCCATTTTCTGAGGAAGGTTCGTAACACCTTTTTGATTGTCTAGTTAGTTACGTGGGTTGAGTAGTTCTTTCCAGAGTTCGTTTTCCTTATATATCACATTCAAGTTTATAGCTTATTGGCACATTGTGGAATCACATGAGACTTTTGGCAGTGTCTGAGGTGGCTTATTTCCTGAACAACTTATACTGGGAGAGACGGGATTATTTGACCTGGGGTCAGTGTGATCAGATCGGTATGAGGCATAGTTAAAGAGTAAGTATCGGTAGTTAGTCCAAAATAAGGTAATGATTCTTGTCAAGGGGAGAAACTCAATGAATGGTTGACTCGACAGTTGGTTGTAAATTTCTACGTATCTTTTCCGCTGCGGCGGCATTTCAAGAGTTGGAACCAGACTTATATATGTCATGAAGTGCATGGTGAGCATCAGGTTCGTGGAAGTTCGGCTATTGTTATCAGAGGATGTTATTATGGTCATGTGAATATTGCGGTCCATGGTGTGAATTTGGCAAATACATGCATTCATGTTCTGGTACATCGTGTGGTGATTCATACGGTGTTCGTATGTTGGAAGCAGGCATGGCAGAGAAGATTCCGGATGTTGGAATTTGGCTCTAAGGCTAGTTTGACTAAACACAAAGGGAATCTTCAGATTTTCTCGAGCAGTGTGCTCAATTGAGTTGTGGTAGCACGAGTAGGTGCACGAGGTGTTAAGTAGTGATTTCAGACAACTCTAGAGCAGTTCTTAGCAGGTTTGAGGACGAACGTATGTTTAGGTGGGAGAGAATGTAACGACCCGGCCGGTCGTTTTGAGCACTAGCACATCGTTCGACGGTTTGAGGCCATGAGTAGCTTTGCTTCAGGTGTTATGACTTGTATGCGTGGCCGGAATTGAAATTTCGGAGGTTCAGAGTTGATTTGGAAAAATAATTCTCATTTCGAAAGCTTTAAGTTGGAAGAATTGACTAAGATTAGATTTTAGAGTAAACGGCCTCAGAATCGGGATTTGAAAGTTCCAGCAGGGTCGTATGATAATTTCGGACTTGGGCGTATGTTAAGATCGAGTTTTGGATGTCCCGGGAGCGTTTCGACACCTATTGTGGAAGTTAGCATTTTGGAAGAATTC
Organism: Nicotiana otophora; assembly: GCA_000715115.1. Taxonomy (NCBI): domain Eukaryota; kingdom Viridiplantae; phylum Streptophyta; class Magnoliopsida; order Solanales; family Solanaceae; genus Nicotiana; species Nicotiana otophora. The sequence continues at coordinate 1,280 of AWOL01S0027420.1, read as the reverse complement.
CATAAATTTGGGTTGAAGTACATTTCGATGTTATCGATGTCCGTTTGGAATTTCGAGTCTCGGAATAGCTCCGTATGGTGATTCTAGTATTGGGAGCGCGTCCGGAAGTAGATTTGGAGGTCCGTAGGTCATTTTGGAGTCATTTGGCAAAAGTTAGAAACTTGAAGGTTTTTGAGAAGTTTGACCGGGAGTGCACTTTTAGATACCGGGGTCGGATTCCGATTCCGAAAGTTGGAGTAGGTCCGTACTGTCAATTATGACTTGTGAGCAAAATTTGAGGTCAATCAGAAGTGATTTGATAGGTTTAGGTATCGAATGTAGAAGTTGAAATTCTAAATTTCATTAAGCTTGGAATGGGTGCGATTCATGAATTCGACGTTGTTTGATGTGAATTGAAGGCTCGACTAAGTTTTAACGTGTTTTGGGACGTGTTGTTATATTTGGTTGAGATTCCGAGGGCCTCGGGTAGATTCCAGAAGGTTAACGGATCGATTTTTGAACTTAAAAATTTCTGAAGCTTAATGTTTCTGGTGTAATCGCACCTGCGTGACTTTGGCCGAAGGTGCGAGATTGCAGGTGCGGTGAATTGCTCGCAGAAGCGAGAAGGGACTGGAGCTAGGGGAGCTACAGAAGTGGACTGGAGAAGCGCACCTGCATGTGCAGGCGCGAGGCAGCCATCGCTGGTGCGTAACATTTGCGCATATGCGCATAGCAGGTCACACATGCGAAGCTCGCAGAAGCGAAGAAACTTCCGCATGTGCGAGATCTTGGCTGGGCATTGAGGACCACAAGAGCGGAATATGATCCGCACCTGCGGAGCCGCAGGAGCGGCTGTTGGACCACAGGTGCGAAGGTCGGGCTGGGCAGAATGCTTTTACTCCGGTCAAATTCTTACTCCGGTCAAATCTTAATCTCCGGCGACCCTTTTTACTCCGGTCAAATTCTTGCCGGAAAATCTTAAATTCGTGTTTTATTGAGAGCTTCTTTTCTTGTACCTTCATCTCGCTTCAAATCTGCCCCCTCCCCTTTTTTATATTTCCCTTTTCTTGAAAAACACTAAAGAATTTTTTTTTCTTTCAGAAAGTTTTCCTTTTAAAGTCTTGTTGGTTTGGAGGAAGTTGTATAGAAACAACTTCTATCTTTGTCTTTGGTTTTAAGTTTCTGGGTTTCTGTTGGTTACGAGTTTGCCGCTGTCCGCTCCAAATCGCTGTTACTTATCTGCTGTAATTTTCGACACTCTTGTTGCGCTTATTGGCTAGTGGATAACAAAGTTCTTCCTT
>AWOL01S0027419.1:81292-104932 GCA_000715115.1 Nicotiana otophora | reverse complement strand
GCCTTCATGGTGTGCCCGTGTCTATTATTTCAAATCGAGGTACGCAGTTTACCTCACATTTCTGGAGGGATGTACAGCGTGAGTTAGGCACGCATGTAGAGTTGAGTACAACATTTCATCCACAGACAGACGGACAGTCAGAGCACACTATTGAGATATTGGAAGATATGCTCCGCGCTTGTGTTATAGACTTTGGAGGTTCATGGGATCATTTCTTGCCACTTGCAGAGTTTGCTTATAATAATAGCTACCAGTCGAGAATTCAGATGGCTCCATATAAGGCATTATACGAAAGGCGATGCCTATCGCTAGTTGGTTGGTTTGAACCGGGAGAGGCTCGGTTGTTGGGTACCGATTTGGTACAGTATGCCTTGGATAAGGTTAAGATTATTCAGGATCGACTTCGCACAACTCAGTCTAGGCAAAAGAGTTATGCCGACCGTAAAGTTCGTGATATTGCATTCATGGTTGGAGAAAGAATATTGCTCTGGGTTTCACCTATGAAAGGTGTAATCAGGTTCGGAAAGAAGGGCAAGTTGAGCCCTAGGTATATCGGACCCTTTGAAATTCTTGAAAGGGTGGGTGAAGTAGCCTACAGGCTTGCATTACCACCTATTTTATCAGCGGTTCATTTGGTGTTCCATGTGTCTATACTCCGGAAATATCATGGTGATCCGTCCCGTGTGTTAGATTTCAACTCAGTCCAATTGGACAAAGATTTGACTTACGAGGAGGAGTCGTTGGCTATTTTAGCTAGGCAGGTCCGACAGTCGAGGTCTAAGAGTTATCCTTCAGTTCGGGTGCAATGGAGAGGTCAGCCGGTAGAGGCATCTACCTGGGAGTCCGAGTCGGACATGCGGAGTAAATATCCACACTTATTCACCAGCTCAGGTACTTTTTTCTAACTCCGTCCGAGGACGAACGTTTGTTTTAGAGGTGGAGAATGTGATGACCCAAAATGTCATCTTTAAATTTAATAAGTAATTATGTATTCTAAGACCTCAAAAATCACCATTTATCATTCTTCGACTTGCGTGCGCAGTCCATAAAATTTTCCGGAAAGTTTTTATGTGAAAAATGGATTAAAATATGAAATAGAGCTTAAAAACTCAACTGAGTTGACTTTGGTCAATATTTTGAGCAAACGGACCCGGATCAGTGTTTTTGACAATTCCGATAGGTCTGTATCGTAATTTGGGACTTGGGTGTATGCCCGAAATCGAATTCCGAGGTCCCTAGCCCGAGATATGGAATTTTGATGAAAAATTAAAAGTTTGAAAGCTTAATGATTTTTAAGAAATTACTCATGTTGGATTTATTAACCTCGGATCCGTATTTTTGGTTCCGGAGCCTGGTGTAGGTCCACTATAATATTTATGACTTGTCTGCCGAATTTGGTGAGAATCGGAGTTGATTTGACGGGATTCAGGCGTCCGGTTGTAAAAATATAAGTTTTAAAGTTTTCTTGAAAACTTTCTTTGATTTGGTGTCCGATTCATAGTTATAGGTGTTATTTTGGCGATTTGATCGCGCGAACAAGTTCGTATGATATTTTAGAACTTATGTGCATGTTTGGTTTGGAGCCCCGAGGGCTCAGGTGAGTTTCGTATAGGCTACGGGATGATTTCAGACTTAGAAAATATAGTTTTCTGCACACTTCAAGCTTCTGGTGTGTTCTTCTTCGCGTTCGCGAAGGTACTCTCGCGAATGCAAAGAGCAAATTGGGGCTGGCACATTTTGTGCTTCGCGTTCGCGACATAGCGACCGCATTTGCGAAGGCTTGAGGTTCAAAGCTCCGCCTTCGCGATAGAAACCTTGCGTTCGCGAAGGGAAAGAGACTGGCCAGGAAAAACTTAGCCTTCGTGTTTGCGAAGGGCATCTCGCGTTCGCGAAGGCCAAGCCAAGCAAGCATCGCGTTCGCGAAGAGTAAAAATTGGACAGCACAATGTTGTGCTTCGCGTTTGTGAGAGTACCCTCGCGAACGTGAAGGATAAAAATCCCAGAAACAGAACTTAAGTTCTCGAAATGGGGTTTCGACCCATTTTCAACTCCTTCCCATTTTTGAGCTCGGGTAAGATAATTTTGGGCGATTGTCACAGAAAAATATTGGGATAAGTGTTCCTTATCCTATATTGATTATATTTCATGATTCCATACTCGTTTATATCATGAATCCGTGAATTTATGGAAGAAAAATCAGATTTTTCGAAAGTCTTCCAAAAATAAAAATTTAAGATTTTGAGGTCCATTTGACATCGGAATTGGATAATTTCTGTATGGTTGGACTCGTCTCAGAATGGGTGTTCGTATTTCGTAAGGTTTTTCAAGATTTGAGACGTGGGTCCCACTGTCGAATATTTTAATGCATTTCAGATTTTTATCCTGAAAATTAATTAATTTATATGGAATTAATTTCTATTATTCGTATTGAATATATCAAATTATTTGTGAATAGATTTGAAACTTTCGAAGATAAATTTAAAAGGAAAGTTTGTGGTTGAATAATTGATTGGAATTTACAAAACGAGGTAAGTGTCGTGGTTAACCTTGACATGAGGGAATAAAACCCTTAAATTATTTGTTATGTGAAATGCATGTGAACGACGTATAGGCGAGGTGACGAGTGTCTATATGTCATCAAATTAATTGTTTGCCTATTTACTTGAAAAATCATAAATTTGTTTTAAATCATAAATTAATTGTTATAATAATTGTTTCTCTCCTATTCCTTGTCAAATATTAATTCTTGAATTCTTGCATTAATTGTTACATGCTATGTGAGTTATGTGTTTTAATTGTTATTTTACATTTAGCATATTATACATTAAACTGTCTATTTTCTCTCTCATTTCCATAATAACTTGCTATTTGTCGTTGTTTGTTTCATAATTAAATCATATTTATTGTATGCTTGTTGTCTTATAATTTTATATTAATTGTTGCATTTATTAGGGAAAATTCTTCTAGAAGAATTAGTAAATGAATATATTGGAGGAGCGAGTTGCATGCTATAACAAAATTGATCGAAATGAATAAATTGGAGGATTGGGTTGGACGCCGCAACAGACTTATTAAAAAGTCTATATTGGAGGATCGGGTTGCACGCTGCAACAGACTTATTAAAAAGTCCATATTGGAGGATCGAGTTGCACGCCGCAACAGACTTATTAAAAAGTCCATATTGGAGGATCGGGTTGCACGCCGCAACAGACTTACTAAAAGTCAATATTTGGGGGATCAGATTGCACACCGCAATAGACTTATTGAAAAGTCAATATTAGGAGATCAGATTGCACGCCGTAACAGACTGATTAAAAAGTCAATATTGGGGGATCGGATTGCACGCTGCAACAGACTCATTTAAAAGTCTATATATATACTTGATTGAAATAAATATATGACAGACTTGATTAAAAGGAAAATATTGGGAGAGCGGGTTGCACGCTGCGACAAAATTGAATGTGAATATATTGTGAGAACGGGTTGTACGCTGCAACAGAATTGGTTGAAATAATAATGGATTATGACTGCTGGGTTGGCTTCAATTATTATAAATGAGTTACCTGATTTATTTCTATTATTTGTTGTTGTTATTAATATTGCGTACAGGTTAATATAAGTGAACCGCCTTAGCCTCGTCACTACTTCGTCGATGTTAGGCTCAACACTTACCAGTACATGGGGTCGGTTATACTAATACTACACTCTGCACTTCTTGTGCAGATTTTGGAGTTGGTCCTAGCGGCGTACCATAGACTTGCTCAGATTTCAGGTACCAAAGGAGACTTGAGATATAACTGCATGGCGTCCGCAGTTCTGAAGTCCCCGTCTATTGTACTTTAGCTGTGTGATTATTTTCAGACAGTTTTATTTTATTCAGACCTTTATTTGTATTTATTCTAGAAGTTTGTGCACTTGTAACACTAATTCTGGAATGGTATTTAGACACCATTATTTTTATGGATTATTTCAAAATTGCTTCCACATTTGCTTCCTTATTATTAATAAATTTAAAATTATTTTAAAAATAGATAGTATTATTCTAACAATGGCTTGCCTAACAAGTGAAATGTTAGGCGCCATCACGGTTCGAAGGTGGGAATTTCGGGCCGTGACAAAATTGCAATGTAATTGTAGTGCAGGTAACCCCGAGGTTAACATTGTATTTTATCATATCTAGCTTTAAGTAAACATTGTTTACTGGTTTTCTTATGTTTATGTCTTGAGATAAATACTGGAACTAGGATGTTTGGAGTTTCCCCATTTCTGCAGCATTCCTTTTCTTTAACAATTTTTATACCTTAATAAATTATAAATGCAATGAATTTCCATATTTTAATGCACAATATTTTGAATATTCTTTTATCCATTTTGATGAAATATAATGGTTGCGCCATTTTGAATGCATCCACAGGTTTTTGAAAGCGAAAGTTGCTCAAGAGGGGAAAAAGGAACACTACTTTGACCGTAGCAGGAAAAAGGAACACTACTTTTTATCACAAAAAGTTGCTGGTGTTCATATAGATTTTATCTATACTAAACAACACAAAACAAACTATAATGTCAGGCACATATGTGCTTTTGCACGTGTCCGAAACCTAAATATGGGCTTTTTGGACTCAAATAACCAAAATAAGTGAAAAAATAATATTGTGATCAAACTATATATAGCGCCCTTTAAAAGGGCGCTATACATTAAGTTGATTAAACTAGAAGGTATAGCGCCTTTATAAACAGTGCTATACATATTTTGTGGGCCCATCAATAACTCTTCTGCGCTTAACTGACATAACAATAATTCAAATGGGTATAGCGCCCCTTTAAATGGTGCTATACTTCAAAAAATTCGACCCCCCGGATTGGGCATTGCCTTATTTAAAGGCGTTAAGGATTTTGCAAAAATCCATTCAGAAATATTCTAAACTCATATTAAATTTTTCTTCTTGTTAAATTCTCAAGCATTTTGTCATAATGTCTGAAGAGCGAAAAATAAGGGTTTCATTATATTGGGGAAGGGAGGGGAGGGGATGAGGTTGTAGTGGCGAATAACTTAGTGAGCTATAGTTTATCTACACAATGTCATGTTAAGTTGCCACTTACAATGAAGTACGATAGACTGGTATTGTTGTTCTGTAACAAAATGAGTGTGAGCAAACGTTCGGTGAACCTTAAAGCAACCGGAAGATATCTGTATTCTGTCACTCCGCAAGGAGTTACTTGTTACGCTGAGTTTAACATTGAGGACGATGAAACATTAAGTTATTTTTTGAGGACTCCAAATTAAATACCGGGAATTTTGTTTGATAAAAATGTTGGAAATGTACGTGAAAGTTGAAGACGTTCGCAATAATGAGGTTGTGCAAAGCAGGGATAACCCTCAGTCATCGAGTGGTTATTCTGGAGAAGTTTTTGCCGAACATGTTCCGGCTGAAAGAGTTTGGCCTGATTTAAACTTATCTCCACGAGCGAATGAGGAGCGAGGAAATAATTTCTCTTCTACTTTACATAATCCACAAGACGAGTAATAAACTTTAATTTTCCTTTGTGTTACGATGTTTATTTTTATTGTATTGAATTTGTATTAACACTCATATATTCCACAGGGAGTATCGACCAGATATGAATTTTACAAGTTATGAACCCACACCCAGTTGGAATATGCGTAGTTATGGTGTGTTGGATCATGGTGGTCCATCCGGGAGTCATCACCAACAGGATAATGTCCATCATGGGATGTCAACACATTATGACTTGTAAGTGAAGTGATATAGCTATATGTAAAGTATTTATCAATTTGAGTAGCTCATTATTTTGTTGTTTGTGCAGTGAAAACGAGCAAGTTGAACCTCTTGTCCTAACTCAATTGCCCGAAGACGACATATTTAATCAGAATATGACAGATGCACAGAGTCAGGAAGAGAACAGTGATTATAACAACAATGCCGTTGAGTCCGGAGATGACACACCCTTCCCTGATGAGGGTGGTAATAAGGAGGAAAAGAATGCTGGACCTGATTTGATGAGGGAGCATGCTCCACTCCCCGTTAGACCAAGAGTGTACGCGTCCCAAGTGTCGTTTCATTCAAGGGAGATTCCCTACCTTGATCATTTGCCAAATGCCTGATGTGGATGCCCTCACAAGGGATACTGTCGAAATTCAGACAGCAATGTGGGATGAGTCTAGACCAACAGTGCTGGCAAATGGCATATTTTTTCCTGATAAAACGTGCCTAAGCAGGGCGGCAAAAATGTACAGCATAAAAGAGTATCGTAAGATAACGGTATGGGAGTCAACTCCGGATGTATATAAAGTTGTTTGTCATAGATGGTTTACGGGTTGTCACTGGATGCTGCGTGCGAGCAAGAAGAAAACGGGTATGTGGAAAGTGGTTGAATACATTGGCACCCACAATTGTGAAATGGACACATTCAAGGGGAATCACTCCAACTTGGATGTTGACTTGATTTCTCTTGTCCTGATTCCACACATTGAAGTGTCCATAAGGTACAATATCAAAGAGTGTATTATGTCCGTCCACCAAGAATATGGTTGTACCATTACTAAAAGAAAGGCATTTCTCGGGCGCAAACGTGCGTTTGAAATTGTTTATGGTAACAGGATAAGTCATTTGCAGCTCTACCCAAGTACATGGCCGCATTGCAACACTTTAACCCCGAGACCGTTGTTGAATGAAAACTTGAGCGGAGTCCGGGAATACCAGAATATATATTCAAATACGTGTTCTGGGCATTTAAACTAGCAATTGATGGTTTTCTGCATTGCTGGCCGGTAATATCCATAGACTACACTCATATATATGGAAAGTATGATGTTAAGCTGTTGATCGTCGTTGCAGTAGATGCTAATGGAAGTATATTTCCTTTAGCTTTTGCTATTTGTGCCAATGAAATCCAAGAGACGTGGACACTGTTTTTGAACTACTTGAAAGAGCACGTTGTCAAACAACGTTCAGGTATTTGTCTAATATCTGATCGGCATGGTGGTATTATAAGTTCTATAGAGAATTTGCCTGCATGGTAAGAACCTTATGCCTACCACCGTTACTGTGTGCGGCACCTGAAAGCCAATTTCCAGATGGCACATCCCAACAAGAATTTGCATGATTTAATGTGGATGGCTGCAACAGATCACCAAGAGCATAAATTTTGGAGGCATATGGAATCTATCAGGCAGGAAGACGAGGCAGCCTATCATTGGTAGATGTGACATAAGCCTGAAAAGTGGACTTTACATGCGGATGGTGGCGGAAGATGGAAAATTCTGACTACAAATGTGTCAGAGTCTTTCAATGTGTTATTGAAGTCTGCACGAGGATTGCCTGTCACTGCCATGCTGCGAATGTCATTCAAGCAGATGGCGGAGAAGTTTGTTAAACGGGCTGCAGTTGCAACGTCATTGATGGAAAGGGGTGTTGAATTTATTCCACTACCAATGAAAAGATTTGAAAATACAGACAGCGAGCACATTGGCATTCATTTTTATAGTATGATCACGACCAAAATATTTTTGAAGTTCGCACTGCTATCCATCAAAACCGGGGGAATAATGTACACACCATAAATGAATCTAGAAGGTTATGCTCTTATGGGAAATGGTCCATCTACCACATGACGTGCTCACATGCCATCAAGTGCTTTCAACATACAGGTTTAGGGCCAACTAACTACATTGATAAATAATATAGTGTTGTTGCATACTTAAACACTTATCGTGGGCAGTTGCAGCCAGTGGGTGCTGAGCATTATTGGCCGCCGGTACCAATTAAAATGGTGTTTAACAAGGAGTTTTTGCGTCAGCGACAGGTCCAAAGAAGAACGCGTATACGGAACCAAATGGATGTTGGTGATACCGTTTATGCGCGCAAATGTGGTATATGCTCGCAAACAGGACACGACCGTCAAAAATGTCCTTCATCTGGTTTGGGTGGCGGTGGTAATCCAGCCCCTGGTGGAAGTTCATATAATGTGCCCAACTATCAAGGATACACGTAGTGTTTTGTTTCCGTAATGTGGTTGTAATAAGTGTATGCACTTGTTTATCTTGCAAAATGTATCAAATAAAATTATGTTTCCATTGTTGTTAAATTTTATTGATATTTAACATTATCAGTGGAGTAAATTAATTAATTTCTCCCTCCCGTTCATATTATCATAAATAGTATTGGATTAAAAAACCAAACTTATTACGTTGACTTTCGAATTTCAATCTAAAGTTATTAGAAAACTACATTGTCGGAGGAGGAAGATGTTTGATAATTATGTGAATATATATATATATATATATATAGTCCTAGTCCCATATGTAATAGGATAACGCGTGTAAATACTATGTTATGTGTGTTGTCTTGTCGACCTGAAAAGCTGCCCGCCTGCAAAAGCTGTATTATACCTGAAAGAATCTTTAACACGCGAAGCATAGCGCAGTAAAATACTACATTATGTGTGTTGTCTTGTCGACCTGAAAACCTGCCCGCCTGCAAAAGCTGTATTGTACCTGAAAGAATCTTTAACACGCGAAGTATAGCGCGGTTAAATACTATGTTATGTGCATTGTCTTGCCTATAAATAACTAGCGCATTTTAGTTATTATCCGCGCTTAACCAAAACAAATAGCAAAACTTTTCATAAAAGCAATTTTTTTTTTGCATTAACAAATGTCTGGACGCAATTATGTACCAATGTGCTATTGTGGCAAACGCTGTATGGTGAAGGATTATTGGTCCGATGGTCATGTTGGGCGTGAATATTGTATGTGTGTAAACAAGGTTGGAGGCAATGACGGAAATTATTGCAATTTTGAGATATGGCTTGATGACCCCATTAAGCAGGAATGCTACAAATGATCTTTGCAGTATATTTGGGATATGAACTGTGAATACCAACGCCGTGAGTCTGAAATGAAACGAGAAATTGCGGCATTGCAGGAGAAACTAAAAGAGGCAGAAGAAGAAAAAAATAGGCCGGAAGAGAAATTAAAGTGGTTGGAGCAGAGAATACTAGGCGGTAGTGACTAAACAATGACATGTATGTGTTGAGTGTAGTATTTTATCTTTATATTTTTCGTGTCATGTATTTTCATTAGTTGTACTGAATTTAAATTATGTTAATTTGCTATATTTGTGTTTGTGTTGTAGTATTAAAATAACGACGAACCGGAAAAAAAATATAATGCGCATATAATGTAAACAATAAATATTGTTGTTATTATTTACATAAAATAATATTTACATAAAATACAAAAAAGAAATCAATGCGTCCCACAGCCTGTGTGCTTCAACACAGCCGCTGACCTGAGGTGCATCCCATCCTGCTCGGCTACGCTATCAGGATCATCCTCATCACATCGCCTCTTTATCGCAGGATGCGCTGCAGCATGATCGTTAGTAGTGCTGGCAGGCTTGGTAGAAGGGGTCGTCGGTCCAGCAGTAACATACAGTAGAATAAGTTAGCTCAGTATATGAAAATATATATTAGTATTGTACGTGTTAAGTCACAAAAATTTAAATTGTCTCACCATGATCTCGTCGGGCTCCTGAATATAATCATCCGTTGCAGCTAGGTCAGCATCGCACAAAGTGGCCTCCCTGATGGGAGAGGATGAAACCTTAATAAGAAAAACATAAAGATATTTATGGCTAATAAATGAGATAAAAACAAATTTAAATTTAATAGTAATACAAACATACCTGCGTCTGTGAAAGATCCCCAACACCCTTCGATGAGGAGCCATAACTCAGTCGGCACCCACTATTCACATCTCGAGTCAGTCGATCATCAGCAACGGTCGATGGGCCTGGAAAGTACTAATCTCAATCTTTTTGTGTAATGCTCATGCCCGTGATAACAATGTATCTGATGGGGTCACCCGCGAAGTCCCTAGAGTGAGCTCAAGCTGAAGGTTGTATGACGTCATGCTGCTGTGATGGTAGTCTAGCTCATGGAAGTCACCTGGCTGATCAGCTCCAACATCCTCAACAGGTGCCTCAACGTCCCCTTGATAGGGACCACCTCCTTGCCAGCCCACACGACCCTGTGGGACAGCCCTACCTCGTGGGACAACCCTACCTCGATGGTACTGCTCTGGTGCCACATAAGCAGGGTCATATCCTAAGCGCTCATCCTCTCGGGCTCACCGCAGTTTTCGGGCAGCCAGCTCTGTAACCTGCCGTCCATACTCGTGCAAAGTGGCCGCTCCCTCGCCGACATGCTGCTGCATATGCAGTCCCAATTAGTGGAACAAATGTAGGCCAATAGCCTACACAACATGTAAAATATAAATTACGGAACGCTAGGTTACAGTTATAAGTAAGGATACCAAATAACATACCAGTGCCTCGTGCCTCCCAGCGTATGGAACATACCGACCGCCAGCGCGATGAATGGGATTCCCGATGAAAAGTCGGGTAACGCCGCGGTACCAGCCCATATAATCATGCTTAGTATCCGTATGGCGTGGTAAAGGGGGGGGATCAGGTCAAGTCGTCGGTCCCAAGTATCGATCTGCGCCTCTAGCCATGCCACACATGCCTGGTCCACCCTGGAACGATCATCCCGTTAGAAATATATGGTCTGCCAGGTGAGCGGTGGCGGTACAAGCTGTGGACGGCCAAACTGGCGAAGTACCCGCTCGGTGGCATGATGCTCCACAATATCAAGGCACATCAACGGGACGGAAGAGCTCCAAATAAGTTGGCCGGCCGAGCAATAAGCGCGTCGATATATGGTGTCCAGATGAACTATTAAGTAACAACAGAAAATGTGAGTATATGTAACACATGTGAAGCCAGGCCAAGTAAACTTAAGTATACATTTACTTGTCGCCCTCCATCAAATCCAACAAATCCCTGCACAATGGGAGATTATGTCGAGCCTCGTACTCTCGTCCATATCCCCGCCGGAGAACCCACCTCCTAGCTAGAGGGAGAAACGAAGGTGGTACACCCGGAGCTAATGGTGGTAGAGGTGGCTGCAACTGCATGAACTGCTCCCAGACCCAAACCTAACATACAAAATGGACGCAAAATTTAAGATATATTTTTACTGGGTATGTTATAATGAATAGAGTATTCGAATATGTTTTCACATGTAGCAGCGACAAAATCCAGCAATGTCATGCTGGGTGCCCATGGTCGCCTGGCACATCTGCCTGTACAAGTAGGCGAGAATAGCAGCACCCCAGCTGTACTGGGGTAAATCATCTAGCCGCTCAAGATGATGAAGAAATCTCAAGCTGACTAGGTTCCCCGAAGTGTTCGGGAACAAGACCCCTCCAAACATAAGGAGCAACAACAACCTCGTGTACCGGTGAATATGCAGCTCCGGTGTATCGCCTGTGATGTCAGGGTGCAATACCTCCACATAGTCTCGGATAGTCGTCAGCTGCAGACGACTGGCCCCAGCCAGTGCAGTCTCCTCCTGTGGCCGGAAACTAGTGAGTTGCTGCAACATATCCAGGTACTGCCCACCTGTCAGCACTCTCATGGTCTGCGACAGAGCAACGAGGTGTCCATCAACGGGCAACCCATATATAACCTTCATGTCCTGCAATGTGATGGTGGCCTTGCCAATGGGCAGGCGGAATGTGTGTGTCTCTGGTCTCCACCGCTCTATCAGGGCCATGATCAAAGACCAATCGAGCTGCAGCCGCACGATCTCCAAAATCCTATAGAAACCTGTATCCTGCAAGCGTCTGACTACACGGGGATGTAGAACTTTGCCCTTCAGAAAGTTTCACATGTCGTCCACTCTCCTGACGCGGAGAGTCTGGGCTAGTAACTCTCCCTCCCATATGTGGGAGGACCTATGATCGCCCTGTAACGACAATAGCTCATCACTAGAAGGTCCGGGATGCATAGGCGGAACCTCCATGCCGTCTACTGTAAATTAAACAACATTAATTACATGTTAGTTTTATAATTTTATATGTTTGTTTGTAAATTAAATAATTAATTTTTATAATTATACAAAATTTAATTATTAAGTATTCACATATGGGTTCCAGGCTCGATATTTGAGATCCAGTAGCACCAGGATATCCTGAATTCTTGTATGTGTTAGTTTTATTATTTTACATGTTAGTTTTATAATTTTATATGTTTGTTTGTAAATTAAATAATTAATTTTTATAATTATACAAGATTTAATTATTAAGTATTCACATATGGGTTCCATGCTCGATATTTAAGGCCAGTAGCACCAAGATATCCTGAATTCTTGTATGTATTAGTTTTATTATTTTACATGTTAGTTTTATTATTTTATATGTTTGTTTGTAAATTAAATAATTATTTTTTTATAATTATACAAGATTTAATTATTAAGTATTCACATATGGGTTCCATGCTCGATATTTAAGGCCAGTAGCACCAAGATATCCTGAATTCTTGTATGTATTAGTTTTATTATTTTACATGTTAGTTTTATTATTTTATATGTTTGTTTGTAAATTAAATAATTATTTTTTTATAATTATACAAGATTTAATTATTAAGTATTCACATATGGGTTCCGGGCTCGATATTTGAGGCCCAGTAGTACCAAGATATCCTGAATTCTTATATGTGTTAGTTTTATTATTTTATATGTTTGTTTGTAAATAAAAAACTTAATTTTTATAATTATATAATATTTAATTATTAAGTATTCACATATGGTATTTGAGGCCCAATAGCACAAAGATATCCTTAATTCTTATATGTGTTAGTTTTATTATTTTATATGTTTGTTTGTAAATAAAATAGTTAATTTTTATAATTATACAATATTTAATTATTAAGTATTCACATATGGGTTCCAGGCTCGATATTTGAGGCCTAGTAGTACCAAGATATCCTAAATTCTTGTATGTGTTAGTTTTATTAATTTATATATAGTTTTATTATTTTACATATTTTATTTTATACGTTTGTTTGTTACGCACTTATTTTTGACTATAATAAAATTAAATAATTAATTTTTATAATTATACAAGATTTAATTATTAAATATTCACAAATGGGTTCCGGGCTCGATATCTTGAGGCCCAATAGCACCAAGATATCCGAAAAATATTGTTGTTTTCTCATGTTATTTTCTTACGATCGTTGACTAGAATTGGACATAGTTTGTGTTTGATCTATCAGCTATTTTGACGTATTTTTGGGTATAAAAAATACTTAAGTGATTAATTTTAATAACTACAGGGATACTACGCTAAAAGGTACTGGATTTTACTACGCTAAAAGGGCACTATATTACTAGTCTTTAAGCAAATAAATAATCTAAATCAGATAAAAATAACAAATACATTTAATCACAAAAAATTCACGAAAATACATATACAACAGTAAAAAGTAACTTATTAATGTTTTTTTAAACAAATAATAATAATTTCTCAAATTTTACATATTTTTTTAGCACTCTAATATCTTAATCCGGATAAAAATAACATACCAGTTTAAACACAAAAAATACAAAACAACATAGAACACATTTAAAACAACTAATATGAATTTTATTTATATGAGTTTGGACAAAAACTAAACCGGAATACCTCAATTTATGTTTTTTGAAAAGTTGAAGATTTGAATCTGAAACGAGCAACCCATAACGAGAGAAGGCTTAGCTAGGATGTGAGACCAATAATCTTTACTTTTTGTGGGACGGGTGGGATCCACTCGAGTTCTTTTGGGTCGTTAATGGAAGAGGGGACCACTGGTTTGATTTAAAAATTGGGTGGTGATGGTGGTGGTGGTTTTGTTTTGCTTCTGTAACGGGGGAAAGGGAAGGGACAAATATTTGAAGGGGTATAGCGCAGTTTATTAAGGCGCTATACATATAGCGTAGTTTATTAAGGCGTTATACATATAATGCCTTAATAAACTGCGCTATACNACCAAGATATCCTGAATTCTTGTATGTGTTAGTTTTATTAATTTATATATAGTTTTATTATTTTACATATTTTATTTTATACGTTTGTTTGTTACTCACTTATTTTTGACTATAATAAAATTAAATAATTAATTTTTATAATTATACAAGATTTAATTATTAAATATTCACAAATGGGTTCCGGGCTCGATATCTTGAGGCCCAATAGCACCAAGATATCCGAAAAATATTGTTGTTTTCTCATGTTATTTTCTTACGATCGTTGACTAGAATTGGACATAGTTTGTGTTTGATCTATCAGCTATTTTGACGTATTTTTGGGTATAAAAAATACTTAAGTGATTAATTTTAATAACTACAGGGATACTACGCTAAAAGGTACTGGATTTTACTACGCTAAAAGGGCACTATATTACTAGTCTTTAAGCAAATAAATAATCTAAATCAGATAAAAATAACAAATACATTTAATCACAAAAAATTCACGAAAATACATATACAACAGTAAAAAGTAACTTATTAATGTTTTTTTAAACAAATAATAATAATTTCTCAAATTTTACATATTTTTTTAGCACTCTAATATCTTAATCCGGATAAAAATAACATACCAGTTTAAACACAAAAAATACAAAACAACATAGAACACATTTAAAACAACTAATATGAATTTTATTTATATGAGTTTGGACAAAAACTAAACCGGAATACCTCAATTTATGTTTTTTGAAAAGTTGAAGATTTGAATCTGAAACGAGCAACCCATAACGAGAGAAGGCTTAGCTAGGATGTGAGACCAATAATCTTTACTTTTTGTGGGACGGGTGGGATCCACTCGAGTTCTTTTGGGTCGTTAATGGAAGAGGGGACCACTGGTTTGATTTAAAAATTGGGTGGTGATGGTGGTGGTGGTTTTGTTTTGCTTCTGTAACGGGGGAAAGGGAAGGGACAAATATTTGAAGGGGTATAGCGCAGTTTATTAAGGCGCTATACATATAGCGTAGTTTATTAAGGCGTTATACATATAATGCCTTAATAAACTGCGCTATACTTGCCAGTCTAATCAACTTAATATATAGCGCCCTTTCAAAGGGCACTATATATATATAGTTTGGTCACAATATTTTTTTTTCCACTCATTTCGGTCATTTGAGTCTAAAAAGCCCACATTTAGGTTCCAGATTCCTTTTGCACTGGCAGAGCCTATCTAGTAAACACATAAGTGCAACAACAAACTAAATGATGTTTTTATTACAAACAAATAAACAGAGGAGTCATTAGAACAATAATCTTAATAGAGTGAATATATACGGAGACACTTAAAGTTGACACGGTTTTTCATTTAGACACTTGAACTTAGGGGTGTTCCTGATGAACATGTATATTAAGGCGCGTGAAGAGTCCAAAAAACAGTTTTTATTTTATTTTATTTATTTCCTTCTTCTTCTTCTTCTTTCTCTCCACCATCATTTCCACCATTACCTCCTCCACTTTCACTATTGTTGTGCCTCCACTATTGATTTAGCTCGAAAGTTTGAACCAACAATTATCCCTATCGATTAAAACTGAAATGAGTCTGAGTTCTTCATTCCAAATCGAAACACCATTAATGGGGTCTTTAAAAAGCTTGAAGGTTTAAAATGGGTTACTTGATTTGATGAAAGTTTGAGAAATTAATGTTGGGGTTGTCTTCGGGTCGTCGTGTGGAATCTTTAGCTGAAGTTATAACAAATTTGGAGGAGTTTCTCTCAAAAATTTGGATTAAAATCGTGGTTAGAACAAGAACACACACGAAGATAGCGAAAAACACCAAGAACAATGATTTCCAAAACACCAACGTCTCGTTTATTTTTAAATGTGTTCTTTCCTGATTGGGTGTAAATTAAGTTTTTCTTTTCTTTTTTACAATGTTATTTTTATTTTGTTTATTAAATAGATTTAACATAGTTTTTCCTCTTTTTTTTTTTAACTCAAAAAAAAGGATATATGTCCTCATTTTATTCGTCATTTGCCACGCTAGCATCGAGTGTATTTCACACACTTGATAAGTTTCGCTAATTGTCAAAAGAGTGTCTAATTGGAACAAAGTTCGTGTAATGTACATACTCATTAGGAACACCTCTAAGTTCAGGTGTCTAAATAAAAAATCGTGCCAACTTTAAGTATCTCCGTATCCGTATGTATTTAGCGTTCTTAATATATTGACAGCTACTAAGTCATGGTATTGCGTACAAATAATAGAAGGTTTTATTTTAAATAGGATATTTTGTAGAGGGAAGATTTGGGCTTGAATTGCTGATCTCTTTCTTCCATGAATTTACTCGGGCTTCCCATTTGAAATAAAATATTCTAATAGCCATATTAGATAATAATATTATGTAGGTAAATAAATCATTTGACATATACAAATACTAATAATTTTCTAATGCTTAAATAGACTAATTATGAATTAATCACATAAAATTTGTTTTCTTAGATAATAATTACAGACAAAAAAGGAGCATGCTACTAATATGCAAATCATTCTATTAAGTATTTTACAAATAGGAGTAAAATTAATACAATTTAATAAAGAGAAGCATTTGTAAGGAAAGTATTGTTGATTGAACTAAAAATAGCTCTCGGGATAAGGTATTAAAATAATATAATTATTTTAATTGTAGTAATAGTAATAACAATAATAATAATAAAAATAATAACAAAATAATGTTAGTTAGGTCTAGTTTATGGTAAAAAGTTTGAAATGCCTTTATGTTTGAGTTGCTTGACCTAAAAACCCTAACGCCAGCGGTCTCCTCTCCAATGGAGTATCCGCCACCCTCCGCCGCCAAGGTCGGCCGTGCCACCGTAGAGAAGGCAGTGAGAGCCCTCCTCAAATGGAAAGAGTCGCAGTCCAAAATACAGAAAGCCCAACTGCTCCCACAAGACGACTTCATCTACCTCAACCTCACTCTCAAGAAAATCCCACAAAAGCCTCGTACCAACGCTTTCAGAATCCCTTTCCCTAACCCTATTCACGATCCTTCCTCCTCCGAGCTCTGCCTCATCATCGACGACAGACCCAATTCCAAACTCACTTCGGACGCCGCAAAAAAGATGATCAAATCCCAAAACATATCCATCAGCAAAGTCATTAAGCTGTCGAAGCTTAAAACTAACTACAAACCCTTTGAATCAAAAAGAAAGCTTTGTGATTCTCACGACCTTTTCTTGGTCGATAGGAGGATTGTTCATTTGCTTCCTAAGCTTTTAGGGAAGCAATTTTTCAAGAAAAAGAAGTTGCCTTTGCCATTGGATTTGACACACAAGAATTGGAAGGAGCAAGTGGAGAGGGCTTGTGGGTCCGGGTTGTTTTACTTGAGGAGTGGGACTTGTTGTGTGATGAGGGCTGGTAAGGTTTCAATGGAGAGTGAGCAGATTGTGGAGAATGTGGTGGAAGCAATTAAGGGTGTTGTTCAGGTTGTTCCCAAGAAATGGAGTGGTGTGAGGAGCTTGCACTTGAGGCTTTCTGATCCTCTTGCATTGCCTTTGTATCAAGCTTTGTCTGATATCAAGCTCAAGATTGAGGGGTTTAAGGAGAAACAAGCCGAAGAAGAAGTGAGTGTTGGTTTGGCTAATGAGGGGTCAGGGAATAAGAAGGGGAAGAAGAATAAAGGTAGGATTCATGAAGTTAGGTATATGGACTTTGACAATGGTGTTGATGAATTGGAGAGTGATGATGATGTTGGTAAATATTTTGGCAATGATGCAGATATCGAGGATGATGGAGTTGAGAAAGCAAAGAAGAGGAAAACTGCTGAGAAGAAAGCCAAAAAGATGAAAAATACTGATGTTCTGAGTGAGTTGAATGATGAAAAGAAGGCCAAGAAGTTGAAAAGTGCTGAGAAAGATGGAAGGAAGACTAGTGAGGTTGGGAAAAAACTGAAAGATGGGCCGGCAAAGAGTAAGATAAGAGCATAAGAATAATAATCAATTAGGAGTATTCAGCAGGGCATCACCTAAGCTTCAACTGATTCCTTGTATCTTCAAGTCTTAAGCAGGCATTGCCCTTATAGTCGACTTTTGGTATTTATAGTTACTTTTTTTCTTATCAATTTTGATCTTGAAGGAATCCGTAGTTCTAATACTGACATGGCTCTTCTATGTTAATCAAGGATATGTTATTTTAATTTAAAGCTCAAATCTTTTTCACTTCTGATGGCTTTTCTGTGTTCTAATTGTCTTTCTTGATGCGAGTATCATGTCAATATTGAATTTTGATATTTATAATGACTTTCAATTGCCTATTCAGGGATGAAGAGCTATAATCCATTTTGTGATTGTCTTTTGCAACTAGCTTGTTAGTAGTTTTACAACCTTTAGCGGTTGAGGCATGTAGCAGACAGACAGATTGTCCCCTCTTCAGCAAAAGAAAGAGATTCTACTCTATTGTTGGAAGTAGACATTTGATCTGCCTGATGAAATGTTAAATAACATGGAATTGAGGCATAGTAATTCTATATGAAACAAACATGGGAGTGCTAGAAAATATAGGACTTTGTAAATAATGCTACCATGTTATGATTAACTGCAGAAATAGGATTTAAAATGTCTGCTCATGGTACTACCTTGGCAAGTTTAGCGATGCTAGGTTTGCTTTGCTAAATGTAGGTAAAAGGTGGCCTATGGAGTATTGACAGCATTAGGGTTGATAAGTTTGATAAATCGATGAAATAACGTCTGTATCTAATCCATTTAGTAGTTCCCAAATAGTCATGGAATCATTTTTGATATGTTGCCCCCATACACAAGCAGTATACTAAAGACCTAGAAATATCATTTTAGATATTGAAGTCTTTTTCTCTTTGTAGATGCTTCATTAACCCTTTCTCTCTGCTTCAATCTTAATTTGTGATCATGATTCAGGTTCTCCTATCAAGTACTTGAAGCACAAGATCCATGTTGGTGACAAGAAGTTGCAGGACATGAACGTTAAGTTGTGAGGTGCAACAACGTAACTGAGTAAGTGGTGTATCCTGCATTATGATGATATGGCTAAGTCTATACTGACATGACATATAAATAATTCCTTTATGCTGGAGTGCATCTATATATGACTAGAGCACGGATAGATGGGTCTAAATAAAGGTATAACAAACATTAAACACAAAAACTCAAGAATGAGTACTAACCAACAATTTCAACTGCCATGAAAGTTTGGCTATTTATTGATGCTAAAGGTCAAACGGATCATAAAACATAGTAATTAACTTCTCAGGGAAAACAGTAATTGCTCACTCGACAATGACACTGTTAAATTGAAATTAAGCACTTGTAGCTAGACAATGGTGTAAAATGTCAACAGTCTGAAGATGCAGAATCTTTAATTTAAAAAGTTGATTACTCGGCCAATATGGGACTGCTCAGTGTATTACTTTAATAGCATGTTTGGCCAAGCGGGAGAAATCAACTTATTTTGATAAGTGCTTTTGAAAAAAGTACTTTTGGAGAGAAACATTTTGTGTTTGACTAATCACTCTGAAAAACACTTTTGAGCAATAATTTGTCTTTGGCCAAACTTTTCGGAAAGTGCTTTTAAGTATCAAATTACGAATAAGGACATAAATAGATTTACTTAATAGTTAATATTATAAGTAAATAAATAATCTTAAAAATTTGTTATTACATGCAATAATTAAGTCTTTTTATTTTATTTAAGTAAAATATGAAAATAAAATTTTAAAGTACTTAATTCTTTTAATATAAGTTAAATATATTAAAAATCTTTCAACAAATATAAAAATATTCACCCCTAAAGTCACTATATATTAGAAAGCTATCCTAAAAATAATAAGAAATATTTATACATTAATATTCTAAGTATTAGGTTTACCGGTTATTTTGGTATATACATATTATGTTAAGGGTAATTTTGGTAAGAAAAAAAGTCAAAACTGCTTCTGCTTTTGGGAAGAAGCTACTTTTTTCTGCTTATTCCTAAAATACTTTTTTCCCAAAAAAGCTTGGCCAAACACCTAAGTTAAAAAAAAAAAAGTGCTTTTAAGAAAAAAAAAAAGAAGCACTTTTGGCCTCTTGAGAAGCTTGGCCAAACAGGCTATAATTTGAACAAACAGAATCTTGATGATCTCCTTCATTCGTGAAGGTGTGTCTTTTGACTTTGATCTATCTTTCACTAACCTTCCTTGACTAGCCTTCCTCTTGAATGAGGATCAAGTTTTCCACTTGTAGGATTTTTAGCTTGAATTGATTTTGGTAAAGTTTAATTTGCACCTGGTATATATGATGTCTGTTTTGACATGAATAGAGACTCTTCAAGCCTGAAATTAAGCCTGTTAATCGGGCTGGGTCAGCCCAATTATAGCCCGGTTTGACCCGGTTCAGCCCGGTACGTTGGGGGTGGGATGGGTTGGGTGAGGGCTGGGGGGAGCCGGCTTTGAACGAACATTTTGCTAACCCTTCCAGCCCGGTCCAACCCTGTTTATGTTGTGATTTTTTTTTAAAATTCTGATCGTTGTCAACGGTCAAAATAAAAAATGATCGTTGGGCAACGACGATTGTTTGCACTTTTAGCCATTTCGGCCTATCCCCTTACTAAGATAGCCCCTCCATCCCCTAATAATTGATAAATTACATTCTTAGCCTTTTAATAACTATAAATAGCCCCCCGCTTCTTCATTTTTTTCACAACTTGCTCTGTTCTTCTACTCTAATTCTCTCTCAATTCCCTTTTGATTATTGAATTGCTTATTGCTCTCAAGTTCTCAATTCATTAATATTTCAAGTTTTATCAATTATTTAAGGTAGTCACTACAAAATTACAATTATCAAGTGAAGTGTGGTTACCATTTTTGTTAGGTTCAAGTTAAATCATGTCCCGTGCTTGTAGAGTGCGTTCACATATTTGGGAACACTTGGTGGTAGAAAAAAATGAAGAAGTTCGCAAAGTAGAGTGCAAGAACTATGGTCGAGTCTTTAATGTTCATCGAAATTGGGAGGGCACATCTGGTTCAAGGAGGCATATCAAGAGTTGTCTTGTGCGTCCTCCAAGAATTTGTATTTAAGTTGGTTTGAGACAATTTGGGTTATTTTGAATTTGATAGACTTATTTAAGTTTAATGTGTTAGTTTATAAGACAGGTTAATTTGAAGTATTATTATGCAATGAAAATATGAAATGAAAGTATTTGAAGTTTGATCCTTACATATTGGTCTTATTAAATAATTTTATGTAGCCACTTAATTTCAATTTTAAAATTTTAAAATTCAAATTTCAAATTTAAAACTTAAACTTTAAAGGTTAAAGTTTAATTCTAAGCCTTAAAAGTTTGCAAACACTTAAGTATTAATAACATTGAATAAGAAAAATAAAATATACTTAAAAAAAATAAAATTGAGCTAGCTCGGTCCGGACCCGTTAAGCCCGAACCCGGACGGGCACACCAAAACCCGGAAAATCCCAGCCCACTAACTAGCCCGAAACAATAACCGGACGGGTTGTTTTTTATTTTTTATTTTGGTCCAGCCCGAACTAGCTCGTCCGGTTAACAGTGCTGAAATTAGTTCTTGCCCCTACTTATCATTTGATCATTATCTGCAAACAAAATTCCAATACTTTGAGCAATTCAAGAGGCTCTGTATATATTATATGATGTCATTCTACCATAAATTCTCATGGTTATTCTACATGAGCACAGTTTGACGTGGTAAACATATAGAAACACATGAACAAATTTCACAAAATAGTGCAGAATCAAGAATAACTTTTGAAAATGTATCAGCAATTAACACTCATGTGATGTAGCTGCACCATTAGCTTTTCTATTCATGTTACAGGATTTGTTTTATGACTTTTTGGAGTTAAATCAATCTCTATAGGTCTACAACTATTTGGCTAATTTTCTTCAGCTTTATTTGTCTTGGGATATCCCTTTAATTTGTTTTTGTGATACAAAATATTTCTCTTAATTTCTTTAATTTGTTGATTTCTGCAAATAAAGTCGAAAGGCTATTTCTAATCTGATATAGATGGATGTGGTGTTGAAATCAATGCTAATGTTCGGCTTGCTGCTATTAGAACAGCAAAGATTTTAGAACAACTGTATCCACATCAACAAGATAAACATGGTCACTTGCTTATTGCTTTGCTATATTCCCACAAACCCAGCTGCAGATGTTAACAGATGATTGGATATTATATATCGTTGACTATCTTTCTCAAAATTGAATCTTGATTTAATATCTCTATTTGCAACTCCTAAAAGGAGTTATGTCTTATTTTCTACTCCCTCCGTTTCAATTTAGATGAGTTAGTTTGACTCGACACGGAGTTTAAAAAAAAGAAAAAATATTTTTGAAACTTGTGGTCTTAAAAGTTTAAGGGGTAAAAGACTCGTGAGACCATGATATTTATGTAGTTATAAAAACCTTTTATTAAGGGTAAAATGTGTAAGATGGAGAGTTTAAAGTTGAATTATTTTCAAATTTAGAAATGTGTTATTTATTTTGGAACATACTAAAAAGTAAAGTAACTCGTCTAATTTGAAACGGATGGAATAAAATTTAAAGTAATATTTGGTCTACAGCCATTTACGTCAACTGCTCTATAACGAAACAATTTGACTAACCAAAAGAAAATCTTAGAACTTCCATGATAAATATTTTACTGCCTACACTTCTGTTTTTCACTGCGTGGCATTTTAAAGAAATTAGGTAAAGAAAGAGATATGTTTTATCACGAAAACAAATTAAAGGAATACCCCAAGACAAATAAAGCTGAAGAAAATTAGCCAAATAGTTGTAGACCTATAGAGATTGATTTAACTCCAAAAAGTCATAAAACAAATCCAGTAACACATATATTAACATGAATAGAGAAACTAAAGCTCAATGGACGTTTTATAACACATTTTTTAGCTAAATGAACTTCACATAGCTTATGTGCTTAAAATATTTTTCCCTTATACTGTACTGCTACTATAAAAATAATATACAACTGGGACGAATTATATGGTCGGAAGGAAATAAGAGGAGAGAAAGATCGATGTTAGATTCAGCAGAATGATACAGCGGTAAGTGAATAAAATTAAAATGAACAATTTCAACATAACATATAGTATCCATGGGATTTACCGATATTGGGATCGCCATTATATCTTGCTGAATTGTTCTATGTTGTAATTACTAAGTAGTATATTTTTATTATTTTCTCAACAGGCATAAAGTTTTTATGTTGAAGAAGAAATATCATTGCCTGGTGAATTCCACTTTTTCTTCGTACTTTTATGCTCTGAGTGTCAACGTCGAGCACGAATCAAGCGCAAAAAAAAAGTTTTTCTGTATCAACTGCAAGTTACAGAGAATATTGATTCCAAAGGTAATAACAGCTCTTGCCATTGACAGTGTGTGACTAGCGACATCTGATAGCTAAAACTTTATCATCTCACAAACGCAATATTGTAGATGCGAATTTGAAGTTGACATTACAGACGGGAGCGGAACAGTAGCAGTAGTAGTGTCGGACAAACTAGCTGAAAGAATGATTTCACTGACAGCGGACCAAATATATGAAACTACCATTGTGGAGGTGAATATACTGAACTCTAGAATCATTTTGCTGTCACTCGAAATTAATTTAAAATATTCACTTTACTTATCCTGTGGTAAGCACCCTCCACTTCCAACCGAGAGGTTGTGAGTTCGAGTCACCCCAAGAGCAAGGCGGGGAGTTCTTGGAGGGAAGGATGCCGAG